>WWET01001966.1:151160-168595 GCA_011038615.1 Limnodynastes dumerilii | reverse complement strand
GGAGCCGGGGGGGGGGGGGGGGGTAATTTTACAGTAAGGGATTCGTTAAGCACTTGCATATGATTTACCTTTATCCGTGGCCTCACTTTATCCCCTTACATGTACTGAACTTAGGATCATAAATACAATGCCAGTGTGGAGGTATTATTCTTGCAGCTGTAGCTGATTTCTGGATATAGCTCAACAACAAAGAAACAACCAAAAAACTTATAAACACACAAAAGAACACCTAATTGTGAATCCCAAAAACGGACTATATAAGTCCTAAAGAAAGCTCTGTACTACAGATTGGTCCTCTGTCTATGGCCCCAGTAAGAATAATAAACAAAAAAAGATTTCTGTAGAGCGCTAATTACACACAAGAAATTTGAACGCACAGCTTATCATAAAAAAATATACAATTGAGAATTTATTTAACACATAACAAATTAATATAATATCTACAGGAAAATAGCGTTCAATCAATATCCACAGGGGCTATAAGAAAATTAAGTTCATTATAGAAGATGGCCAAATTACTGTGCCATGCATTCACTGTAGAAAAATATTAGTTAAAATACCCCAGATAACGTGGCTGTGTAAATATAACAAAATAAATAAAAATAAGGTCCTCTTGCAAGGATCCTGATAAATGCACTATTGTCCCATATAAGAGATATTTCGTCCTGTATGCAAACGATTGCAAATGTTGGTACATACATTAACAAGACCGGCTGGTCCAAGCTTACCGCCAATGCGTCCTTAACCTGAGGATATACTGTTCATTTTTGGGGATGATAGACGGTATCCGGAACGCAGGTAACAGTCCGTGGTGATCACTGACAGTCACCCTCACGTGCTGTGGTCTCGCCGGAAACCTTTCCTCCCGTGCAATTAGGCAGTCCTCCTCAGGGTCAGAGTAATGTGTTTTATCTTATGCGGATACTAGCCTTTGGCATATCGTCCTTGCAAAAAGGGGATAAAAGCTGCAAGCTTTAAAGTTCCTGGGTCAGTGCAGAATCAAATAGCAGCTGTTCACTGGGGTAGCTCTGAAATGCCTTAACGCGTTTCACGGCCCTTGATCAGCCGTTTCTTCAGAAGGATGTGGTGTGCAACAATCGAAGGTGCTTTTTAAAGCCACGCTACTTCAATGAGCTAATTGCCCAGGTGGATCAAGCATACCACATTAGTACAGAGTCCTCCATAGGTTAAAAAACGTATGACAATTAAAGAACATACATTTCAATAAAATAAAGCTGTGTGTTCAAAAAGATAATGAATATATAATCCCTTCCAGGACATTTAATAAGAAAATAAATAAAAATAGAAGTATAAATAACAATCAAAACAAAAAACAATACAAATGACAGCAAAAAACATTGATTCAAATGGAACCAGAATGACAATAGCAGGACCATTATAATGGTCACAACACTGGTGAACAGCCCCATCCGGCATTCCCCTCCGGAATCCCGACAGAGAATTGGTGCATATAGTAATAATCATACAACGGTCCTTATATGATGTTAAAAATAACAAACAAAATTGTCAGGTACCATATCCTGTCTGGGTTTTAACCAAAAATATTTAAGAATCAAACATAGTAAGGATGACATATATTTCCTCCAACGCTCGTGATCCAGTATCACCGTTCTGAAATGCCTCAAAATGAGAGCTGTGGTACAATAGATCTAGGTTATTACAAGACCTTTTATGTGTCCTTTCATTTATACCTCCATTTCTGGTTCTCTTTCTGTATAATTACCCCTTAATAGGAAGAAGTATAATTTTTTTCATAATGAGTTGCAGTGTTGTAGCATTAAGGAGAATCCTGAGTCATAGTGTGGTTGGATTTCCTTTATACTGTGGCTATTGAGAAATAAAATATTTTGTATCTCCATGTTTGGAGAAAAGATGAAGTAGAATAAAACAGGAATGCAGACTGATTCATGACTGGGGGGAAGCTAATCCGGATCCTGGCCTCCAGTAAGGTATTTATATTCTACCATAGTAAGTCACTGGGTTATTGTGTCTAGATAACAGGTAAGCAGAGTGAGGGAAATTCATCATTCAGCTAAATATCATTTTACCCAAAACCATTGCACCATTATATGGAGTCCGCTACACACAGTTCGGTATGTCCCCCGCTAAAGTGACCCCGTACGTTTGTTTTTTTTAACCATTAAATTTTTCTTGAATCTTTCAGATAAATAAAATAGGGGGATACAGAAAAAAGAAAGGGGAAGGGGAGCTTACATATCACAAATGACAATATAGGAGTTGCAGACAGATTACATATCCATATTAGCATGACTGTAATGACACCTGATAGTAAAATTGTAAGCAGGAGGTAGATAGAGAAGGGAGGGAAGGGGAGAAAAGTTGCCCGAGGACAGTTAAGAAAGAACATTCAGCAGGTAGTAACCAACCTAATACATCACATTTCAACCAGGGTTTCTGAGTTTGGACTTTCAGGGGCCTCCGTAAGTACTGGTGACACCCGAGACTTACCATCGATGTATTCTGTCCATCTATATCAAAGCATCAGAGGAGAGGTGGGCTTAGACTTTAGGGACTGAGGGAATAATATGAGACTTCCATTATTGTCCAATTTGGGTTTTAGCCGCCAACAAAATATGGCCTATAATATACGCACAATCCGATGCGAGATCAGCAGGGTACAAATGCAACAAGGCTATAAAAGCTCCACATTACAGACCTCCTTTATTAGCGTAGCGATCTCTGACCCCACTACGTTTTATGCTTGGAAAATTAAACTGAAAAAGTAGTTGATAAGTGGATTAGCCGTACATCTGAGGTGGTAGATGCTAACACAATAGTATCCTTTAACCATGCTTGGTAATAAATATAGGGAAATCGTATCTGCCGTCACATTCTATGAAGCAAAGTGATTCAGCGGCTTGCAATCAACTGGCGGTGACTGCCATAAAAATACACGGCTCAAAACAAAGGGTTGAATTATCCTTTACATTTTTTTTTGTCTGTAGTTTAATAGGCCTAATAAATATGATATATTGCTTGTTAATGAAGAAGAGGTGCGCAGCATGAACAATGGAAAAGCCCGTCTAGGTCTCCCACATATTGGAAAGCATATAGGGCCTGATTCAGAGATCCGTCGGCGATCGGGTCGCAAATATACGCATCTAAGTGGCAGGTCGGAACAGGTTACACCCACCAGAATAAACAGTCACTCCCCTCGCAACCTCCGGCCGGACCTGAACTTCCACCTCCATAGACTTGCCCTAACTGGCCACACTCACTTCAGACCCTATGTGTGTTAGTTGCGTATATTTAGGGCCCTAACTCTGTAACACGCCCACTTTCCCTCATCTAAATGCCTCCCCCGCCCATTTCTATGCAAATCCTTAGGTCCGTGTATTTCTGCCGCACTTAGGGTCGCATTAGTCTCGATTCACAGGTCCGACCTTAAGGCATTTCCGAACTTCAACGCAACGTACATGGCGTTACACTAACGTACATGGTGTTGCACTATTACTACGCATGCGCAGTTGATGCAAAATCGATCTGACCCTAAATATACGCACGGAACTATCGTTCGTTCCGGATCTCTGAATCAGGCCCATAGAGTGGACAGTGCAATGGCACAGTGGTAAGCATTGCTGCCTTATAGAGCTGATGTCTTGTACTTGTTTGTATATAATTACAGGAATAATTGCACCATTTTTAATGCTTTCTTTTACAGTGTTCTTGATGATGAGGTTTGGAAATAAGACAGAAACAAATTAGAAACAAATGTCATTGCTAAATAGTAAAGACCTAATCTTATACTAAAAGCAAAAGCATCTCTGGTTTTTGTATGGACCTAGAAAATGTAATTAGTCTCTTTTAAATTGACATAAATTGGCCAGCTCAATACATTGCATTCAAATGGTATATATTGCGTGTACAACGTAAAACGTCATCAACGGGTATTATGTACGCAGAAGAATACACCTATTAGGATTAATGTCTGTAATGATATTATTTCCAATATGATTTACAAGAGTTATAATAGATATTTGTAAAGAAATAGTTCATCATTGCACAAGGAGAAAAAAACCAGGACTGTGCAATTATATCTTGATATGCATATATACATGTGTATATTATTCCAATAGATTTAGTTACAGGAATATTGAGTATTGATGGATTTACCAGTTCAGACTCAAGTAGCAGCAACGCTAAGGACCAGATCCCAGAGACTAGCCTGTGCATCGGATGCGGTTGCTGGACGCAATTAGGATTGAATTAGTAATTGCTGGGAGTCTCCGTTTGAGAAACTTTTGCAGAATCATCTGCTGTCAGGTAAGTATTTTTTTTTTTTTACCGAAGCTTAACCCTAACACTTTCTTACAGCCTACCCATAACCTTTCCCTTCTTGAGCCCCAACCCTAATCCTCCAGGTCTCACGGTTTAACCCTAACCTTCTCCTTAACCCTGAACCCTCCATATCCCATGGCTTAATCTTAACCTTCTCCTTAAACCCTAACCCTAATCTTATACCAGCTCCACCCGTGGTTATTTCCAGAGACTTTCGAACTGTGATACAGCCGCCATTCAGCTGTCCGCTGTATCATTGTCGGATTAGGGCCAAGAGAACTGGCATCTGTATCCCAGACTATTATAAGGATCCTTTCCATAGCTTATCTAATGTTCTATAGGTAACAAAGGTGATCTTGATATTGGAGCATTTGGGAGAGACACAAACTCTCATAAACACGAGGAGTGTGGGAATTGTGTCAGGAAAATGACAGCGATGTTTAATCTGTCTCCATAAACTTTATTTCCTGTGTCCGCTCGTTTGTTTGAAAAAAGATATCAGGCGTTTACTTAAAGCAGGGTCTGTTTCTGTTCTCTACAACACTGGGAATGACTTCTCTAAACTATCGACGCCCTAAAAAAAATAGGAAACTCAGCGTGTGTCTGTAATAAATGCTTTAGCGTCTCATGGCCTTGGAAGCCATGGTAATCTTTTCTCCATAAGATTGGCCTAATAGAGTTAATAGAGAGCTACACTGGTATAGTGGGGTGTGGGTCCCCGCAAAGAACGGTCCTATTTCGATAGGGCCGTTCTCTCCCAGCCATTTTGGAACTGGCTGGGATATCGATTGTTTATGCCTCGAGAGGCATAGCAATCGATCCCTGGAGCACCGAGCACAGTGCTCCAAAAGGTGAGTAACTAAACTAACCCCAACCCTTCCCCTAATTCTAATCCTAACCTCCTAACCTTCCCTTCTCCCTAGACTGACCCTAATACTCCCTTCTCTATAGTAATAAGATAAGCAAGAGGAAAAAACCTTGCACTAAACAGGCTGCAGGATGGTAATAAACAAGGGGATTCTCCTCGATGTTTTCTCCTTAGTCCCTCAGGTATAAAAAATGAGAGAAGAAAAACATGGTGTAATACGTTTCAAGGGGAAAATTTATTAACAAAAAAAATTAAACATTAGTACCAATTAAAAATGCTTTCAAAAGGTAAAATAATAAAATCAGCTGTACATAGCTACACTGGTATAGTGGGGTGTGGGTCCCCGCAAAGAACGGTCCTATTTCGATAGGGCCGTTCTCTCCCAGCCATTTTGGAACTGGCTGGGATATCGATTGTTTATGCCTCGAAGAGGCATAGCAATCGATCCCCGGAACACCGAGCACAGTGCTCCAATAGGTGAGTAACTAAACTAACCGCAACCCTTCCCCTAATTCTAATCCTAACCTTCCCTTCTCCCTAGACTAACCCTAATACTCCCTTCTCTATAGTAATAAGATAAGCAAGAGGAAAAAACCTCGAGCTAAACAGGCTGCAGGATGGTAATAAACAAGGGAATTCTACCTACCCCTAAGAATAAAATATAAGTAAAAAAATGTTAAAACCTTCCCGTGCTCTGACCCTTATAATAATCTGGGCAACAGTGTGGTGTGCCGGAAAAATCACTAATCAGAAACACAGTCCATAAAGCAGTTACACACAGTTTATAGTGCAGGCAGCTAAGTCTCTGTAAACCAAGGAATCCTCGATGTTTTCTCCTTAGTCCCTCAGGTATAAAAAACGAGAGAAGAAAAACATAGTATAATACGTTTCAAGGGGACAATTTATTAACAAAAAAAAATTAAACATTAGTACCAATTAAAAATACTTTCAGAAGGTAAAATAATAAAATCACAGCCTGAACTTAACCCTCCCTTCTCCCTAGCCTGACCCTAATACTCCCTTCTCTATAGCCTAACCCTAAGACCCCTCCCTGCAGCCTGACCCTAACCCTCCCCTTCTATGGTCCAAACCCTAACCCTCCCTTCCTAAGCCTCTCCATAGCTGTCATCCAGCCCGTCTGCGAAAATGAATGGGCGAGTATGCCGATCATAAAAAAAAAAAAACTTCCAAAATGGCCCCCTATTCGAAATAGAGACAGCCAAAAAATAACTTCGCAAAGTGGTCCATCGGACCGGAGACTGAAACCGGGTATAGTGGAACTGAGATCAGTAGTCGAAGTGGGGGGGCATGGAGATGGAGACATAGAAAACCATAGAAGTAAGAGGAGCATTTTAGCTTTTTCAATTAAAGCAGTAGAAGTGGTGGTATGACATATTCCCATATTTCCTCGTTCCCAATAGTGAGAGGGTAGAGAGGTGAGTAGATTAAGGTTAGGCTGTGGTGTATAAAGGGTTAGGGCTTATGGGGAAGGTTAGAGTTAGGCTGTGGGAAAGGGAGGGTTCAGTAAGGGTTAAGGGTAGGGTTAGGTAAGATTAGGTAAGATTACTTATCTTTCGACAGATGAGTCTTCGTGTCTCTGGGAGTCGTCTCTGCCACTTTCTAAAATGCAGACAGTCCGCAATTGCCGGCTATGTGCTTTAAGTTGTAGCACGATGATCTTTTTTTCGAAATAAAGACCAACTAGAGAACCACTGGAAGGATCCCTGAAATGTACACCCTTTTCCAATGTTCACCAGCCCACTTGTCACCCACACACAAAGATGCTGCTGCACGCCCTCAGAATTGGGAGAAGAATTGGGACACGTTGTACCAGGAACGTACACACTTGTAAGTTGGTTGGGTTGTTGGCAGCCAGATTGCGCTATACCTTAAAATAAGCAATATGCTCTGTGTAAAATCTGATTAGATTGTGTATGTAATCCATCTGTGATGCATCATCTCCTAGACATAGAAAAATGACATACAAAGATCAATCAGTGCTTTTAGGCTAAATTAAATGAGGACAAATCAGGAATGATCTAAATTGAAGGATTGATCTTGTGGGGGGACATAGAATATATTAGCATTTTAGTATTAGACTATTGTTACAGTGGATCATTTCAAATAAATAAATACAATGCATGGAGTGGATTTAATTGCACGGCTTGTGTGGTTTTTAATGATAAAGCAATGTTTCCTTACCTGGCCCTAAAACAATACATTTTAGTTATACAATTCATATCATTGTATATATTGGGCCGGCTCCAGAACTGAGTGCATCATCCTGAACTACATTGACGCTTCTTTGAGTTCCGTACGATAGGGTTTTTGTGCGCGGGGGATGGGTGCGTTACTTGAAATTCGCCGCCTGTGAGGTAAGATAAGTGGGAGACGGAAGGAGGATCCACACTGATCTGCGTTCAGCCGGATGGCGATCCGCTCAGAGAATTTAAGACTGGGTTCTGAACATGTAAGGGGGGAGTTTACTGCTCTCCGGTGCAGACTTGCTTACCTCCATGCATACAGAAAGGGTTGTGGGTCCCCGTTGAGGAAGGCTTTACTTCAATAGGGCCGTTCTAACTGGCTGCCTTGAAGAGGCATAGATCCCTGGAACCGTAACTAGGGGTGTGCAAAGCTTAAGGGGACACCAGTAAATTCATATTTAAGATTGAATTGTCTTGGAATTCAGGATCAGGAGGCACCATTTTTTCTTTTCACCCCTGGTGGTAACATTTCTAGTTGCGGCTCTGCCTTACCTTAACCCTCCCTTCCTAGCAGCCGGATTCCCCTAATTCTGACTCTTAACCATCCTCATCCATTACCCTAACCTTCCCTTCCTCAGACCCTAAGCCTTAAAGTCCCTGGAGAGGTTACTCACTGCGGTGGCGGTGCTTCCGAAACTGAATGGGTGAGTATGCCCATCGCATACTTGCCCATTCATAAAAAAAAAAAATCTAAAATCGCTGCCATTCGAAATAGAGGCAGCCGAAAAGGAAGTTTCGGCTGTCTCTACTTCTCAGTCACTGGGGATTCGCACCGTGCAGAAAATGCATGAAGGTCAGGATCAGGTCCTTTGTGCTCGGTCTTTGGCATAGAAAATCAGCTTTTAAAAGATGTTCCGCAGCAGTGTTTTTCCAATGGTCCGTTTCTCTGTGACATTATTGTCCGCTACAGTAGCCTAAGTGAGGCTTATATCTGGGCCAAGCCGCTGTATATGCCCCCCAGTTAGGGTCAAATACATTATTTGTAATGTTATATTATAGTAAGGAGCAAATGACTAATGTATGAACTGGTAATGGATGTGTGTAGCGCTGCAGGGTATATAACTGGCCTCTTCTAGCCATAAGGACTGTGTATCCGCATCTGTGCTACATGAGCCAGAAGACACTTGTGGCAAGGAACAAAGACTCGGAAGCCTCATTGTCTGATTGAATAAAGGAATGGCCATAAGACTTCTGGTTAGGAAATGTCATGCTCAGTGCTGTAAGTGTTTTATTTGTTGCATCTGCCATGACTGAGGTCATTTGAAATTGAAATCAAATTGCATCTGTCCCTCGAGGGCAGACTCGGTGTCATTGTAACAGCGGAGATCTATATATGGAATTAAAAGAAGAAAACAAAGTGCTCAATGCAAAGTCGTTTTTATGTTAAAAAGCTGTTATATGGAAATTTTGTTATATTTAGACTATTTAACGTTTCTAGATATCAACCAGGTGATTTATTTATTAGCAGGTGTTTATGTAGCAGATTACATAGCGCTTTATAGAGAATATTTCACATTCACATCAGTCCCTGTCCCATGTTAAGGTCCCTAACACATATAGACGTGTATACACACACATTAAGGTTAATTTGTAAAGCGGCCAATTAACCTACCAGCATGTTTTTGGAGTGTGGGAGGAAACTGGAGCACCCAGAGGAAACCCACACAGACACAGGGAGAACATACACACTCTACACAGATAAGACCTAGTCTGGGAATCGAACTCATGACCTCAGTGCTGTGAGACACAATGCTGTCCTGCCATTAAGCAAATGAATGACTAAACCTGGTCCCATTCTCATGGCCATCACCAGAAATTGTGGGGCCTGGGATCCGGGCCACGGTACTCCCCACCCCTGTGTGATGTCACATATAGGTGGGCCAATGTACAGGGAAGGTGGCTGATGTGCAGCGCTCCAGCAGGAGGTATCGGCGTAAGGAGACTGGTGACACTGACACATCTGTCTCTTATCGCCAGTAGCTGCTGGTGGAGAGCTGAGGCGAATATCAGTACACCCCCACCCTCTCTCCGGGCCCAGGACAAAAGTCCCGTTAGTCCTGCCCTGATGGCGGCCCTAACGTGGGAAGTCTGTAACGAGCAGATTTGTCTTCCAAACACTAGACCTGATCAAGACCTCCGGGCATTTTCTGCATTTGCATTCCGCTTACGCGTCAAGAACACTGCATGGATCGTCTGCATGTGTCTGAATTCTACCACGCGCTTACCTTCATCGGGGATTAGGCATGCAGATAAATGCTACAGCCCCCTCTCCCTACATGGAACGCCTATCATATGGAACTCCGTAGTGGAACATCTAATGCATGGAGCTAGAAAATCATCCGACTGACGCAAGCATCTTTTGGAAGTCAGGTGACCTTATTAAATGGGGATCAGCCCTATGACACTTAAATTCAGTTTGCAAAAGTGGACATTTTCCAATCTGCTCGCTCGGACAATGTCCACCCTTCTTCATGTCGATGTGTTGCATACTGGTTACCAGATTAATCCTAAGTGTACAGAGGTTCATATAACCCTTTTCTATAGTCTGCTATATATCTCAAATGTACAAAGAAGAATTTGAAAACTGGAGCACACCAATCCCTGCTATGCCTAAACCGCTCACCAGGAGGTGTCTCAGAAAAACCGCCACAAAATAACCGCAATCGAGGAAATGAGATGGTGGTTTCAGGCGCTGGGGTAATTCATTTAGTTGGGGGAATGTCAGAATAAAACATTAAAAATTCCTAAAACATCCTAACAACTCCTATGGAGGGTCTTTCTGTGAAAAAGTCTCTAGAAAGTCTCAAATAATCATAGTAGATGCCGTTGACATTCATTTGAAAGATGCCATAATTCTCCAATAGGAAATAGCCATGTAGGTAAAACAAATGAAATTTATTAAATCACATTTAAAACACAATGTAATCAGGATCAGAGCGTCATACCAGGGAGTGATGGTATCACTAGAGGAGACGCTCCCGCCGCAAGATGGAACACCCGGGTTTATGGCGCTGTAACGAGGTCTCCTGGTGATGACGTCGTGATCGGCTGGCCGGTCCTTGGTCCTCGGACTTACGCGTTTCAGGCTTCACTTAGCCCTTTTTCAAAGTCTAGACATTTCCTCTATTGCTGCTTTATATCTCGGCTACAAGACAAATCTACAGAGTCTTTTTATATTATTAATCCGATTTGCTTGCAACAATCAGTCATTTTAAATAAAACCTCACTTTTCAATGAAATAAGTCATCCCTTTTTTTCATGACACCCAACGTCTGTAATAATTGCTGGTCTTGGCTGTCAGTTTGTAGATGTGAGCACACCCCACATCCTGAGAGGAAGCTGCAAATCACAATCATTAGCAGCGTCTTTACCCGTCCATTAGGGACAGTGGAAAGAGCCAGTGTGATTCATAATGGGTGAGGACCTTCTGTGATTCGGACATCGCCACCAATAAGAGTCTTAAATTAGCTCTGGCACTGGAAATTGCATTTTCTGTGTATAAGTAAATAGCACTTGCGTAGGGTTAATATACAAAGAAATAGTGCTGCACTAACTGGTCCCAATAACAAACAAAAAAATAAAAATATAATAGTTACACTACTGGTATCATAAAGGTATCAATTTTAATAGTAAGTAAAAAAAAAACCTTGTTGAATAGTAATAAATAAAAATATGAACAAAAAGTGGCAAATAGAACACATGAACAAATGTCCAAGCCATGTTGCCCAGGGAGATAATACTCAATTAGAGAGAATAAGCCCTCCTAGCTGTATATCTATCAATTCCTTTTTATGAAGGATAAAGTGATAGTTCTTGTAACAGTCCTCAGGGAACTGATATCAAGCAAGAAAAGGTAAAGTGCTCAACAGTTCTACCAATATGGTAGATATGGTAACAGAATTGAAAAGCTCACCAAGCCGGCCAACTGGACCTGGTGCGTCAGTTAGCCGCTGTGTTCGTTCAGCTTGGTCGGAAGATGATCACTTGTGTTTTCTCCCTTACTCCCGTGGACCGGAGATCTTTTCCGAGGGGGAGCCGACCAGAAGGCTGTAGGTGCAATTTTGACCAGGTTGCCTCATGCTGAGTGTGGAACACAATGGATGATGGTGACAGGGAGCAAAAAAATAATTCAATGGAGGTCTCAGTCAGAGAGACAAAGTGTTTCTTAAGCCACGGATAGCCTGCGCAAATCACTGACGCGTTGCATGGCGGTCAACGCCATTTCATCAGGGTTAACACTATGCTAAAAGAGTGTACATTTATATTTCTAACAGGAAATAAATATAAATACCAATATGGGGGTAGATCCAGACCTAAGTGCTTGTTACGTTTATCACGTAGCGTATTTTCAATGCACTCCCCTCGCTTGTACGTACTTTGGCCATTTTACGCTTCCCAAACCCTACCTTAACTTTTTAAAGCGTTACTACTGATGTACATAAAGGCCTCACGTACGTAACTACTTAAGCCACGCCCATACTGTACTCACCCCGCCTCCAAAGCGTAATTACGGGAGTCATATGGCAGGCACGCCCCTTTGTTCATAGTTATGCTGTTGATACGTGGCTGGGTTACGTTATATCATTTTACATCAGCGGCTAGCGTAAAATCGCTTGCGTACGTTGTTTAGGATCTGCCACATAGAATATATTTATATCATTTATTATGTAGGTTTTTTTCTGCCTCTATGGTTTATATTTTATATTTTGTTCCCTTTATATTTTTTAGTACTTGGGGGGATAAAGAAACAGACTTCAAGGGCTGGTGCAGTTTAAATTTCATATTTGCAGTCTGCTCATTGAGAGGCAGAAAAAAATCTAATTCTGGCACAAAGCAGGCAATTATCTCTGTAATTGAAAGTAAATGAGCAGCCACACGAGTGGATTACGGCATGGTATTCTGCTGCTGCTGGAATATGGACAAATGATGCCCGTTCCTTGGTGAGCACTGGGGTCTGTATTGTGCAGATGATGGCTTGTTGTACACCTGGGGCCACAGACCTTCTGTTCCTCGTTGCAGCACAGACAAGAAAATGTTCTACTACATTTTCAACCTGCAGCAAATTTTCATTATATGCGTTTGTTAGATACACTCTGGTATAGTGTATCTGCAGGGGTGTTTCTAGAAATGAAGGGGCCCGTGTGCAGACCCCCACACGGGCCCCCCCTCCTCCTCCTCAGACGGCCCCCCCTCCCAAGACGGGCCCCCCTCTTCTTTTTCTCAACCCCATCCATATCTATACAAACGGAGATGGTCTCCAGCAGTCTTCCATTCCCCACAGTGCACTGTTGGGGGCCCCCCCTCCTCCTCCGCAGACGCCCCCCTCCCAAGACGGGCCCCTCTCTTCTTCTTCTCAACCCCATCCATATCTATACAAACGGAGACGGTCTCCAGCAGTCTTCCATTCCCAACAGTGCACTGCGCAGCCTCACGCTCTGCAAACAGAAGAGGAGCATGAGGCTGCGCAGTGCACGCACGCCTGACATCCCCATGTGACACCCGCACGCAGTGCACTGTTGGGAACGGAAGGCTGCTGGAGACCGTCACCGTTTGTACAGAAATAGGTGGTACTGGGATCTTCCATTGGGTGCAGGGTGAGTGCCATGGGCGGCCCCCTTGTCTGCGGGGGCCCGTGTGCACTGCACACTCTGCACTCATGGTCGATACGCCACTGTGCATCTGACATTAGCGGCAGCGGATTGGAGGGGGGAGGGTCCATAGACAATCCCAAGTGTACCAATTTTTGTATCAATTTGGTTCATTTATATAGCTCCACGTGCAAAAGTTTTATTTGAACAGACGCAGACCTCTAAACCACAGAGAAATGGCGGATTTGCAATCCTGTTACGTGGTAAACTGCGCATGCGTACTAACTTTTTCCAAGCAAGTGACGTGGTATTTACGCACGGAAGTCCATTAGTCACGAGCTTGTGAATCGTACTTAGGGACATACGTACGGAGGGGCGGGATTGAAATCCGTACATTCAAAGCTACGTAAGACTGGGCGGGGGGGATGCATTTAAATAGGCATTCGAGGGCGTGGTTAGATAGATACGCATGTACGTACCTTAACATACGCCCGTAATTTCACACATAGGGATAAGGGTGCTCTATGGTGGCGTAAGTCACCGACAACACAGCCATGTGTTACCTTGCAATGTGTGTGCGTATAATTGCGTACCTTCAAAAAACGGATCTCTGAAACCAGTCCTCTATCCCTAAAAATGTGCATGTGTACTGAACCATTTTGTTACATTTTTTTTATTTCTTTAAATATCAGGAATATATTTACTAAATTGTCTAAAAAGGTAAAAGTTTAAATGTTGCCTATAGCAACCAATCAGAGTTTATAGAAGGTCCTAGATAAGATATGGACAACTGTGGCTCTTTGGGATATCACCTGCAGCTCCTCCCTGCGTTGGTATGACATGGGTTTGTTATAGCTTGTAACACTTGTGTAAGATGCTGCGAGTATAACACATTGGTTTTTATCTTTTTATTAAATGTATTGTCAGAATATATATGTTCCATTATACATCAGAGGCTGGATTGCACGCAGCCCATCCTATTTTTTAGGATTCATCTATGGCACCCCTAATGTTGAATGGCTTAAGGCTCTGGATCGGACCTTGTGTGTATTAGGCTTTACCTTGTATTTTTAGTAGTATGAGAAAAATAGTAATACTTTGTTTTTCCAACAGGTGGCGGTAAAGTGAATAATTTTATATTACATGTTTGCCATTGAAAGATAGTTTGATCAGTTTATAGTACATTGCACACAGCAGAAATACTAGAGGATCAGCCTGTAGACAAGTAGACTTTCTACAGATCTGGGTCTATTTTCCTTGTAATTCAAGAACATTGTGCGTTCAGGCGACTAATAACATAAGTCCCTAACCTGAGAGGGAGACTACAGCTCTCTGTGAATTGCATGTGAGCGGAGAAGAGGGCTATCAAGATCAGACTGGGGAACACTTGCTGACAGGCTGCCGCTGAGACTACCAGCTAGGGAGAGCTAAGTAGTGTGCACCCTCACCAAGGGCTAAATTTACTACACTGATGAAAAGTGTCCAAAGCAACCAATGAGATTCCTATTACATACTAGAGAATATCAGCTAGAATTGGTTAGGTTGCTATGGGCAACATCTACAGTTTCCATTTTCAGCAGTATGGTAAATCTAGCCCCCAAGTTACACCTGTCCCCAATAAGCTTTGCTCCCACTGACAGCTGCCACTACACAAGCATCTACCCTGGACCATCAGTATCAGTGGGGATCCACATACACTGGTATTGGGACAAGAGACTGTATAGAGCACATGAAACCCGGTTTACCATCCAGTCTACATGTGCACCAACGTTAATCTCAAGCTCATTATTATTTACTGTATAAATCCTTTGTTCACTGTTTAGATAGACGTTGTAGTGTGTGTGTGTGTGTGTGTGTGTGTGTGTGTTGTAACTGCCATTTTGCTCTGTATATTAACTGTGATTTAAACCACCATTGATTCATGTCCATCTGCCCTATTCAATCAGTCCCAGTAATTCAAACCATCCCTACTTAGCAACTATCCTTGTAGTAATTATATTCTAATTTCTCCTGCATATTGTGTGTGATCAGTATTTGCAGACTCTCCGACATGACCCATTCCATTAGGTATAATTAATCCGCTCCTGAGTTTCCAACTGTCACTCACCTGGTTTATATTAATTAACTGATATTTAAAAAACTATTTGTATCTTCAACAAAGGTGGTTACCGTAGTAACTGACAGTTGGAAACTACGGAGCAAAGTATTCCCCATTCTTCATAGCCACACTGCCATGCCTCATTAGCAAAGGTTCAGCATTTTATGCTGGGCAGAGAAAACTCCAGTATTTGAATATATAATATAATGGCCATTTCATTGGTCAGATTAAGCCACTCCCACATGTTTTTGGTTATAAAAACCTTCTCCACCTCCTAACTCTAAGTGTTTGCAACATATGAAATATGACTCCCCTGCAATCACCATGGTTTAGCCCAGGAGTAACTCATTTCAAGCACTTACTTAAGTCTGGATCCAGCCCTTTGTGTGTGTTTCTGACACTTCCAGGTAACACTGTGTATAGTGATAGACACAGGAGCCCAAGCTTGAAATGTTTTATGCCACAGCAGCCAAAATATAACCAGCGCTGTCTAATCTGTGTGCTGAGAAGTACAGACTATGGATTAATTTTGACTCCCCCTGAAATCAACATGGTTTAGCCCAGGAGTAACTTTCTTCTCTTAGGACCGTTTTCAGACTTCCGTTTTCAAACGCGACCACAAATATACGCAGGCACGTAGCAAGGAACACCCACCAAAACCCCGATCACTTCTCTTGCTAATCCGTGCTCACGTAGACTTACACCACCATAGACCACCTCTATCTTTCCGTGTGCCGTCCCGTGCGTCTGTGTCCTCCGTATGTGCGTATCATGATAATCACGCCCACTTTCTTTCATTTAAATGCATCTCCGCCCATTTTCACTTAAAATCTCCCGCGTGTATATTTGCGTTGCATATCCGGATGTATGTACGCAAGTACCTATCATCATCCGTAAGGCACTTTCGTGCGAATAGTCTGCGTCAACTACATACAAAAAGTTACTACGCATGCGCAGTTGAAACGTATCTTAAAATACGCACGGGAGTCACCGTGAAAACGGAAGTCTGAAAACAGTCCTTATTTTCAATCTCTGAATCAGGTCCAATAGCAACTATATAGTATAGAGTGATATTCTATGTTGGTCTGCTCAGTGTTATTTACATTTATGTCAACAGATAGGCAGAGATGCTTCTACAATCTCTCATACCAGAGTTTTTAGTGTTTAGTATTTATATCTTGGCTGGCAACTTTTGCAAATTAATATCAGGGAGATTGTGATGGCGCTAAAGGGGTGTGTCCTATACTACCAATGGGGTGTTTTCTGTGAATAGCTCCACCCATGGGCGTGTCTAGCGCTGCCAGGAAAACTTTCTTCATAAAAATGGTGCCATTAGTATTTACAGTTGACGGTGATTAAATAGTTTAAGTATTGTTTTAAAGTCTGTGAATAGGATCCGCTGACTTCTTCATCTTTATAGAAAAGATAAAAGTAGGTGACACTGCAGCTGATTCACAAGAGACCAAAGTGTATTTTAAATTTCTGTCTCCATTATTAAAATCACGTTGTCTTAGATAACTGCCAGTCTTTCATTTTGGCCTCCACTCCATGAATATGGCTGCCTCCATAGGCCTCAATACAGGGAAATAGGACACAATTTCTAAATTCTGTAGGGAAATAGGACACAATTTTCTAAATTCTGTCATCATACCACAATGACTTCTAGAACTGAATGAGCATCAAGAAGGAGTCTCCTTAATATTCAGGCAGAGTTGGCATCTATGCTATATTTAGATATGTTTTCCAAGAACTATTGATGTTTTGAATGACTGCGCGCACAGAATAAGGACTGAAATCCTCATGGATATGACTGTGATGGACACTTGGCAAGGCGATCCTCAGTGAGATATAAAAAAGTCCCCAGTGAAAGCATCAGTGTGGTGACAGACATTTGTGTCTCTGCATAATTGGGACAAGATGCGGATTCGCACATACACTCCCTTACTGTGCTGTGACAGAGATAGTGTTATGAATACCTGGGGTTTGATGCAAGGATTGCAGGAGACGAATAGAAGAAGAGATTTATTGCAGGTAGCAGAGAAACAGAACATATACACTGTACAGAAATAACAAGAAGTGACGATATACAAGTACAAGGTAACAGATTCCAGGTAAATACACAGGTGAGAGAAAAAAAGATGTCAGGCAAGGAACATTAGGGAACAAGTAAGAATGTATATAGCAGGAACATGGCAGAGTCCAGCAAGCGAACACACAGCAACGGGGAGCAGGAAATAATGACCCACACCTAGCTCTGGGGGAGGACATATATATATGACCAAAACACAGGTGTAGGG
>WWET01001966.1:128305-151141 GCA_011038615.1 Limnodynastes dumerilii | reverse complement strand
ATGGGCCTTCAATTAGTCCACAAAAGTCCAACAGCAGCCCCTAGGGGCAGGACATGGTAATGTCCAGAAATATGAATATGCGGCACCCTGCATTCTGAAGGGCATCTCATGCACATGTATGGGTGAGGGCACATAGTGACCTGCCTGGGTGCGCCAAGCAACTGCACCCAATACAGATCTCAGCGCGGCTTTCTGTACTCTTTGGATATGTGGAAAAATTTGTACTTGCAATGGGTCCCGTCAAAGTCCTAAACGTAGCCACACGGAAGCCAAATACATCTTTTTAGTTTCAATCATTTACATTCAGTGAAAATGAACATATCTGATTACAGAGAAATAAAAATATTGACCCCCAAATTGTCAAGAGTCAAGTTTTCATTTTTGAGTTTTTTTGTTTTTGCAAATCAATAATTTATCATACAGCAGGGCTGGGGAACCTTGTTTATGCCAGGGGCCATTTGGATATTTATAACATCATTTGTGGGCCACGGCAATGGCCCGGAGATCCAACGCTTGTAGAGGGCCAGACCAAATGATTTTGGGGGCCTGATACGGCCCTCGGACCTGCCGTTCCCCCACCTCTGTTATACACTGTCATATAGCACCACATTGTTACAGTAATGCGTCTTTACAACATTGTGCAGTCACAAAATGGAAGCTTAAACTCGCAAGAGGTCGCAGTATGGGGGTGGGGATTGATGCCGTCATTTCTTGCAAAGCGTTGTCTTAAGTCCCGCCCCCTGGACTTCAATCTGTGATTTGCATGTAATCAAGCCCAAATACTGGAGATTTGCCTGCTCTCCAGGGATCGCCGGGCAATGCCCGAATTTCTGGAGTCTCCTGGACATCGCGGGAGAGCCTGTGACTATGTAATACCTGACCGTGAATGATGGCATTTGTAGTTTGGCTACATCTAGAGAGCAATGGGTTGCCTGTGCCAGTGTTATCCTGTAAAGTTAGAGAGCTATGTCTATCATAGGAGGTGCACAGGTGATTTGGATCGTATTGGCATAAAGATCATTAAGCTGCACCCAAGCAAATTCATTTCTTAACCACTAGGTGGTGTCTGTGGCTTGTACAATACCTTCGTTACTTTATACAGTCAAAACTTAACATCTTCTTTGGGATGATGGTTCAGTCAGTGGTTTTAGCAAGAACTGAAGTTAATTGATTACATTGGGGCAGAGGGTTAAGCAGAAAACACACTTTAGTGACGATCTGACCTCTTGTCAAATCTGTAGTAACTATTCTAGCCATCGGCAGCACGGTGGCTCAGTGAGTAGCATTGTGTCTCATTGCTGAGGTCATGAGTGTGATTCCCGGACTAGGCCTTATCTGTGAGGAGTGTGTATGTTCTCCCTGTGTCTGTGTGGGTTTCCTCTGGCTGCTCCAGTTTTCTACCACACTCCAATAACATGCTGGTAGTTTAATTGGCTGCTGACTAAATTACCCGTGTGTGTGTGTATATGTAGGTGTTAGGGACCCTATATAAAATTTATGTCGCTCCCATTTTACATGTATGTAGCTCCCTGTGGGGCAGGGACTGATGTGAATGTATAATGTTCTCTGTATATATAAATAAGCAATAATAATAATAATAATGGGCCGGATTCACAATCCTGGACATATTGTACATGCATCCAGAATTTACAAATAGCTACTACGCAGGCGCAGTAACCATTTTACGTAATCTACGTATTGTTACGTGGATTGCATACGATACGTAGATTACGTAAAATAGTATATTATTATTATTATTATTAGGATGAATTAGGATAAAAAAAAGCACACATACAAACTATACACCTGTATAATCCATAATAGAATTCCAAAATATAGTTTGTTGGAACCAGATTTAACAGGGGCTGCTTCTTCTCACAAAGCGTCCTTGTCAGTGTACCTAAAGGAATTCAAAGATATGGGTGTATTGTAGAAAAGAGCGCCTAAAAACCCGAGGTATTTCCAAACGATAGGGATGTAGTTATATAAATTCAAGTTCAATGTCTTTGAATTGTGATTTTATTTTATATATATAATTGGTGCTCCAAGCAATAGAAAGAAATGGGGGGGAAAAAAATAACAATTTGGGGCCCGATTCAAATCTTTATTTTGGGAATTATATGCGTGCCCATAGAGGCGTGCATAAAAATCGTCATTTTTGCTACAGTAAATGTTAGGAAAAAGCATGCCACAAGCTTTTTCCCATCATCACGGCTAATTAAATCGGGCCCATAGTGAAGTATATTTGGATATGGGTACACCCTATGATAGGTCCTATTTAGACCTAGGATATGAAAATGTGATCAGACTTATCCATCGTAGAACTTTTCATACACAATAAAAAGTGTGACGTGTCAGCGCGAGTCTATATATGTATAGGTACCCGTGTGTTTAATAATAAATGCGTTCCAGTAGCTCTCACAACATGAGCCTGTAGGATTCTTTGCCACCACTTGGTGTTCAGTATTCACGTGTAAATACAGTAAACATCACACCACATAGTGCATTAACCTTTAAAAAGGACTTTACTGTCCAGTGAAACAGTCTGCTCCGTCACCCGGAAAGCCAATTAACTGTTGCGGAGAGAGAAGTGACAAGCCGCTTCCTGACTTCAACGTAACAGCGGTAGCACGAAGAGAGATTCAATGATACTGACCAACGCGTTTCGTCTACAGGACGTAGTGGTCCTATACTGGGAATAAAAAACATAATAATAGCCCTGACCTTCATATTGATGCCCCGTGCACACTGTTCCCTCATTTCCTGTGGATCGTTTCACAAACTGTTCACATAAATGTTTGCTCCAATAACATGCTCGCCCACAAGGTGGCGCTATGCAGATATTGAATGGGAATCGCTGCAGTGAAGATTGTGTGTCAGTACTCACTGAAGTTTTCTACAGATATCGGGAACATCGCTGATCGGAAAAACTCTGAGCTCCCAAAAATCCAATCAAACAATCCAATGCGGTTTCAGACGTGTCTGCGGCACAGTACACACTAAGAAGGTGTTTGCTTTAGTAAGAAAAGCTAAGTTTCTTTCACATAGATCTGAAAGCTTACCAGCAGGTGGCGATCAAGTACAGAACTTCATGACTTCTGTTCTCTCCAATATACAATTCTATAGCTCTCCCAGTACAATGATGGTGGGTAATGACTTGAAGGTCTGGAAGGTCCTTAATAACTATTAACTACTTTACTAGACATGACTACTAGCCAATCTGTGCCGACCAATCAGAATGCCACTGGTGACAGAGGTTGAGTTCACGATGACCATTCCGTCACTGTGTACCCTTTTAGACCTCTGCACGCTTGAGACAGAAGACTTAAGGTAGGTCACTTCAAGAAAGGGTAGTTAATAAGTGGCATAGCCTTCCATCTGAGCTGGTAAAGGCTAACAAAATAGAACATTTTAAACAAGCTTGGAATCAATATAAGGATAATAAGGATACCTAAATCTTATATTAAATTGAAGATCAAATAGGGGCTAGTATAAAAATTTAAATTGTTATGGCTCCGAAAAGTGTATGATCCTTCTAGAACAATAAGGTCTTCACCTATAGCAAGTTACCTTTCCCTTAGAGACTGATGCTGTCACCAGTGTTGGATGCCCCCAGGACTTCTACAAATACACCCTTAATGAATTAGGTGGTGGCGGTCACAAAAGACTGACTAGATTAGACAGACAAACATGGAAATATAATGCACACTATTAGGTGGTGGTCACTAGGATGCTGTCTGTATTGGGTGGCAGTCACTAGGGTGTTCTCTATTGGTTGGTGGTTAGTAGGATGTTGTCTGTATTGGATAGCAGTCACTAGAATGCTGTCTGTATTGTGTGGCAGTCACTAGGGTGTTCTCTGTATTGGTTGGTGGTTAGTAGGATGTTGTCTGTATTGGATAGCAGTCACTAGGATGCTGTCTGTATTGTGTGGCAGTCACTAGGATGTTCGCTGTGTTGGGTGGTGGTTAGTAGGATGCTGTCTGTATTGGATAGAAGTCACTAAGATGCTGTCTGTATTGGGTGGTGGTTACTAGGATGTTCCCTGCATTGTATAGCAGTCACTATAAATCCCTTTATTCTATTGTAAAGTCTTACTCTTAATTAACACTTGTTCTTGTACTTAATTGGCTGCACTGCACCTTACTGCATTATATATTTGCACTGCTCTTATTAAGGTTCTTTATTCTGTACTAATCATTCTTACATGTTGTTAGCGCCCACATGTGGCCTCTTCCAGATTTTTTTTTTCCAGAGCCATTTTAAATTCCCAATCCGTCCCTGTCTTTGTGATATTTACATAACAACATGGACCCTAATTATCTGTTTGTTGTAGACTTACAATATCACTGTGTTTGGAGCTTTGTTAGCGCCTGCAGGATTTCACTCCATACGTTAGCAGCAAAAACTTGGGAGACCATTCTCATTGCTTACACAGGGTTCAAACAAATAGACCCTACCTTAACTTTAAATCCACCCCCCTGTAAAATGGCAACGAATTGGAAACCTGGCTATCGTGACTGCCCATTAGCACGCCCATACAATATATTCAAGTAATAAACTCCCATTCATGTCCAAAACTCACCCTGTTTATGATTGTGAGCATGTGGTTCTAAGATTTTGATGCATAATTACAGGAGTTACTTTTCTTAAAGAAAAAAAAGCAAGAAAATAAAGAATATTAATCATCTCATAATTTCAGGATAGGATTTAGAATAAATAAATATATTTCCCTTCTAAATGTCAGACGGGCTTATTTGTCTCACCCCTGTGTAACTATATACACTATGGAGTTTTTCAGTGTATTTTCTTCCTCTCTTTCCTCTGTCAGTCTATTTTCTCTTTGTGCTGTAATAGTCAGTAATTGGGATACATTTCCATAAGAGGTTTCCTTTTGGAATGATCAATTCTGACATTTGCCTTTGATCTGGGTTCTTTGCTGTGTGCAACAGGGATGTAACGTGGGCGGATAGTAAAAAAAAAAACTTGCTAAATAGGCCGACTGCATCTCCATCAATGTCCTCCGACTCCCACTCAATAGGCACAGGAGAAGAAAGGCTGAACGGGAGCCTGATGTGCTGGGATGGGGTAGAACTTATCCAGGTTTTGACAGTTTACTGCTAGAAGTGGAAAAGTAAATAATCTATTTGCAGAAAATGCAGATTTGCCAGTGCCGCTGGTCTGGAGTCAGACTGCGGCTGGATGTTAAAATAAGTTCCAGGCTGCAGCTCCCCTCTCCCCTTTAAAGTTTTCTTACCTTTCAGCGAGCGGGTCTTAAAGGTAAGAAAACCTGAAAGGGGAGAGGGGGGCTTTTCCCTATGTACAAGATGCACTTTTAATTTTGGGACCCCAAAATTAAGGTGCGTCTTATCCAGGGGTGCGTCTTGTACATGGGGAAATACGATATATTATTAAGGGATGTTACAAGGATTGTACACCAATATAATGGGTTTAAATCATGGCTGCCAACTTTTGCAAATGAATATCTGGGAGACTGTGATAGCACTATCAAGTCATTGCACCACAGGGGTGTGTCCTGTACCACCAGAGGGGTGTGTCTTGTGAATAGCTCCACCCATGAGCTACCAAGAAAACTATTTATAAAAAATGGCGACATCAGTATTTATTGATTGTTATAGTGTCAGTGAATAAATATTTCAGTGTTATTGTGGAGACTGTGAATAGGATCCGCCGACTTCTTCATCTTTATAGAAGAGATAAAAGGAGGTGACACTGCAGCTGATTCACAAGAGACCAAAGTGTATTTCTCATTTCTGTCTCCATTATTGAAGCCATGTTGTCTTGGATAATTGCCAGTCTTTCATCAGAGGCGGAACTAGCGAGTTGTGGGCCCAGGTGCTAAAAAATATGCTTTGGCCCTGATGATATCCCAGGTAACCTGGTGGGGAGCTTCGGCGATGCGATGATGACGGCTGTGGGCCCTTGTATCAGCATGGCCCCCGGTGCCGTGATACCTGTTGCACCAGTGGTAGTTCCGCCCTTATCTTTCATTACATCTTAGCCTCAATGCAGGGAAATAGAACACAATTTCTAAATTCTGTCATTATACCGCAATGACTTCTGAAACTGATTCAGCATAAGGTCGCCAACACTGCAGAGAGTCAGGGAGTCAAGGAGATCTACCACTCTTCAGGGAGTCAGGGAGATCACCCAATCTAAAGGGAGTTTCCCTGATATCCAGGCATTTATGCCTTACTCTCAAACTCCGGATCAGCCCCAGGTGTTGTGATACTACAGCCCCCAGCATGCACTAACAGCACAGACACAGCGCACCCTTGATAGGTCTTGTAGTTTCACAGTACAGTAAGGACGGGGACCTATTTCAGCCCCTTATGTTAGGATGTGACGCTTGCAATGCTTTTCAAAGGCTTGCATTAATCATAACTTCCGTCCGTCTGTACACTACCTGCTGTAATTGCTTGCAACCAAAGGCACCGTTGTGAGCGCGTTTGGATTGCACACAGCCTACCCCTCGTTTGATAACGCATCTGTAGCACATATGGTATGCGTCAATTTGTGTGCGCCTAAGAATCGCTTGGTCGCTCAAAACCCTGCCTCTGCTGTGAATTGTAATCATCGAGCCCTCCTAGGGGGGCGCACTACCCGCCTTCGCTGTCTGAAACAGACCCTCCAGTATGACCCATTCCATTAGGTACAATATACTCCGCTCCTGAGCTTCCAACTGTCACTCACCTGGTTTAAATGAATTAACTGATATTTAAAAAAAAAACAAAAACAATTTGCCTTCAACAAAGGTAGTTACCATAGTAACTGACAGTTGGAAACTGAGGAGCAGAGTATTTTGTCCCTATTTTTTAGGGTATGCTGAAGTCGTCAGAGCATTCGCAATTCGGATGGTTGGATCGACTGGGTTGGCTTTCCATTCACGGCACTTGGAGCCTACGCATGCACCAATCATAAAGCATACGCTTTCCTGCTTAGGGCCCTGTTCTCCGCACCTGTTATGGTTCTTGATAACTATGAAAGAAATACCAGGATTGGGCAATAAACTTTTTCTTGCTGACGCTAATCGTCCCCTTGTCAGCCAAGGTCAGCTTTGTGATAAATGTATCTCCCATTAAAGAGAACTTATTGTTCACGTTTTATATACAAAAATAAACAGCAACACATTGTGCCAAGCCTTCTCCCCGGCGATCGTGCGAGGTGCTGTATATACTGTCGTCATTATGCCAGATAGGATTCATGTACAGAAATATCTCAAGGTCTTCTAATAGATTGTTCTTATGAATAACAAATGATCAGCACAAGCTGGCGAGCAGCTCCGTATTAACACAGAATTATGTTTATTTCTTTTTCCATAACAGAAACACTATTTAAAGAACGACTCTCACATTAGGCTTCTATGAGGCATACAGTAACCTTCAACAGAATTAAAGAGGAAATTATATATAAATAATATGTAGCAACTTCCCATAAGAGGGAAGAGGATCCGCACTCACACAACAAATAGATGCAAAAAATAATAGTGCATGGCCTAAAGGGGAATATAGCAATATTGGTCCATAAAAATGAACCAAAGGCCAGCACAGGTTATTTAAAAGGGAATGGACAATGAAAAATAAAGAGCAACACAATGTGGCTAAATATGGTGATTTAATCCAGAGAAGTCCTGATACCTCAATAATGCCACATAGAAAACCAGGAGCAAAGCGAAAAATATCTTCACTTATTATATTTTCCTCTCTTTTTTTATTTCTCCATATTTAGCTACATTGTGTTGCTCCTTATTTTTCATTGTCCATTCCCTTTTAAATAACCTGTGCTGGCCTTTGGTTCTTTTTATGGACCAATATTGAGATATATATTTACACACACACACACACAGCAATTAACCAGCAACATACCATAACATTCTATCTTTAAAATAAAAGTCAGAGAATTCGTTACATACATTTTAAGATACATTTGATCAAGGCTTCTCTTATGTGTCATGTATTCTTAAATTGAGAGCTCACCCAGAGGTCTCCAAAACAGCTACTCTGAAATGGCGCCCCCTGTTAGCGGCTATCCCAGACACGCTTTACAACAAACACACAAAATGAAGGCTGCTCAAATCAATTTGTAAGTTTATATAGAGCAGCAATTCCTCATACCTTGTAACACCTGCTCTATAGAAATATGTTGTGTGACACAGGCCATGCACCATTTTAGTTGCTCTTCTTTCTCGAATGTATTTACAATAGTTTATAAGTGAAATAACTCCTTATCTGAGGTGGTTGAGGATAACACAGTATTGGGATAAATATAAATATAAAGATATCCTAAATCTCAAACTAAATTGAGGGTAAATAGGGTCTGGGGTCAGTATAGTTTTAAATAAACAACTGGGCAGACTGGATGGGCCATGTGGCTCTTATCTGCCGTCACTTTCTATGTTTCTATGACTACTACCCAACACAGAGAGCATCCTATTGATCACCACCCAATGCAGAGAGCATCCTAGTGACCACCACCCAATACAGAAAGCATCCTACAGATCACCATCCAACAAATGTATGTTGAAACGAATTAACACATTTGCAATGTGCTTTTTGCATTACAGCAGATTTAGACCGACTTATATATGCAGGTAGCATCCTAGTGGCCGCCATCCAATACAGAAAGCATCCTAGTGGCCGCCATCCAATACCGAGAGCATCCTATTGGCTGCCACACAATACAGAGAGCATCCCAGTGGGCACCACCCAATACAGAGAGCATCCTATTGATCACCACCCAATACAGAGAGCATCCTACAGATCACCATCCAACACAGAGAGTATCCTACTGACCACCACCCATTAATATGAACACCCTGGTTCTCTTCAAACAAAAAGGGGCTTTTCAGTGGCTTTGAAACCTGACCAATCTACCAGGAAAATTCCCTGTAAATCCTGTGTAAATCTGCACCTGATTATCACGATTACAGATTTACAACCAGCAGAAGTCTGAGCTCTAGAGGGGTTGACATAAGGTCTGCAATTTAGGATTTAATTGCTAATTCTAATACTTATTTTCTCTACTTAGCGGGTTTTTTTTGTGTTGTTTTTTGTTTTTTTTACTGCTTTTCAGACCCTGGTTCAGCTGTAGATTAGGCCATTAGATGCATTTTCATAGCAATGTGTTCTTTGGTTGGACTCTTGGGATGTCGTTAATTGCATTGTGTAAGAGGAATAACAAATCTCCAGGCGACGCGTCCAGCTTCCAGCTCACATGAGAAGAGAAATGAGCGCTCACAGGCTCCAGTCTACAGCACAGTAAAGGCTGAGGATTGTGACACATACAGCTGTCTAGTGCTGGATCTATTGGAATATGCTGAAAACACAGTGCAATAAATAAACATGTCAAACATGCAACAGCCTTTATTAGACCATTCAATGGAGACAAGTCCAGAGTGTAAAAATAAGAGAAAAACAGGTGGAAAGTTACACCTGGATGTCAGAGGGAGTGAGAGTAACGTTATTCTGTGCATGCAGGGAGAATACTTAGCTTTTTCTTATTATAAACAGATACTGACCAGCATTACTATTACACTGTTATTTATCACCTCTCATCTCTAATACTATTTACAACAGATGAAATTTGTCTCCCCTGCAATTCAACATGGCTTTGCTCAGGTGTAACTTTCCACCTGTCTTCCTCTTAATGTCATACTTTGGATCCGGACCATAATTGCTATATAATATGGTAATGGGTTACTGTAAATAATGTGCTTGTGTTGGGCAATGGTGTAAAGCACATAAAGATTGTAGCGGCCTGTGTTGATAATATAACATGACAAACCGGCACAGTTTATATGCACATGGTATCGTCTCCATCTGCTTTATTTTATTTATTTCGCTATGTGAGAGTAGATTTCATTCACTTCCATACCTCCCAATATTAGGAAAGCCGAAAACGGGACAAATAAGTCCCGCTCCTGGATGTGGTTTGCAGACTGCTGGCATCTCCTGCAGCCTAACTCTTACCCTCTATGCCCTGCATCCTATCCCTAACCCCCCATGCCCCGCAGCCTAACCCTAACCCTTCATGCCCCATAGCCTAACCCCCCCATGCCCCGCAGCCTAACCCTAACACTTCATGCCCCGCAGCCTAACCCTAATGTCCCGCAGTCTAACCCTAACACTCCATGTCCCGCAGTCTAACCCTAACACTCCATGTCCCGCAGTCTAACCCTAACACTCCATGTCCCGCAGTCTAACCCTAACACTCCATGTCCCGCAGTCTAACCCTAACACTCCATGTCCCGCAGTCTAACCCTAACACTCCATGTCCCGCAGCCTAACCCTAACACCCCCATGCCCGGCAGCCTAACCCTCCATGTATCGCAGCTTAACCCTAACCCTCCATGTCCCACAGCCTAACCCTAACACTCCATGTCCCGCAGTCTAACCCTAACACTCCATGTCCCGCAGCCTAACCCTAACACTCCATGTCCCGCAGCCTAACCCTAAGCTAATACACCACTGCAGAATGTAGCTATTGGTAATGGAGAAATAAGTTCCTGTTTCCATAGCAATTTTCTATTTGTTTGGAACAAAGATACATTCGCCATTTAGCAGGCGGCGCCATCGTCATAGGGCCGCTCGGACCAGCAACCGCATCCCCCAACCCCAGTCATGTCAAACTTCGCCCCGGTCCTACCCTAACACTGCCTGTTCATACCCCGACTCTCAATTCATCATAAACTCCACCCTTTTGGTTAACATCGTTAAAAAAAACAATACGATTCTACATTTATTTGGTATAGCCTAGAAAACTATGGTTGGAAGCTCTAGCTGAGACTGACAGGAGGCCTGTGCAGTCAATCAGTGCACAGAATGACAGGAGGCACGTACAGCCAATTGGTAGCAATGCCTCCTGTCAATCCCAGCAGCTCCTCCCTCTTCAACATGGATTATGGGTCCCAGCATTAGAGGTGAGCGGCGCCAATATTGGGACCTTTCCCTAGGGGAAAATCATTACATTTATCAGCCCCCCGGGAGTGATGATTGCTCTATCATTTGGCCAGATTTAGTCCAATCCGCTCCCGAGTGTCAATAGTTTCTTGCAGAAATGATGCATATAAAGGGATTTCCTTGTCGCGCTGTATGATGCTGATGCAGGATTCCCGGCTGATCACCAGGAGGCACGACCGCGTGGGTGTACGGGCGTCACATCGTTATCAAGGTTTCCGAAGAAGGCGTCTTATCTGCTGTGCATTCGCCGTCTACCTCCTGCTCTTTTCATTCTACAGAACAGGTGTCCAGAAGAGATTACATTCTCTGTCCGTGAAGCCCCGTCACAAAAATAGCCAATATTTCTATTTGGGACATTTACATCTCAAATCAAAATGCAATGTGTTCCATTGTGTCTGTAGCAAGCGTTACTATGGTTACCTGCTTTATAAAGCGTGCTATTTGTGAGGATTTATTTCTGAATCAAAGATGAAAACTTCATCTAAGCCGGGATAACCAGCTCTCCGGTAACGGAATATCAGCATTTTTACTCATTACTAATTGTACTTCTGATTGCAGCTTGTAGACCTTACATGAAAAGCTGGGGCTTAAAAAGTGAACTGTTGACGCTTAACCCCCCCCAGGTCTCATTTTATTGGGTGACATTCCTCTGTGCATTGTATGGATTGGTGGATTCACCCAAGGCAAAAGCAAGGCCATAGACGTAAGATTAAGAGCATTAAGATGATCCGAGCTCCATGGACTGAATCCTAAACTAAGGAAATTAGATGGATTACAGATATAGGGCTGGATCCAGACTTAAGTAAGTGCTTGAAATGAGTTCCTCCTGGGCTAAACCATGTTGATTGCAGGGGAGTCATATTTCATCTGTTGCAAACAGTATTAGAGATGAGAGGTGATGTTTCCTATCCCAAGTCTAAATAACAGTGTGATAGTAACGCTGGTCAGTATCTGTGTAATAATATAATAATAATATAATAGTACTAGAGATGAGAGGTGATAAATAACAGTATAATAGTAACGCTGGTCAGTATCTGTGTAATAATAATATAATAGTATTAGAGATAAAAGATGATAAATAACAGTGTGATAGTAACACTGGTCAGTATCTGTGTAATAATATAATAGTATTAGAGATGAAAGGTGATAAATAACAGTGTGATAGTAAAGCTGGACAGTATCTGTGTAATAATATAATAATAATAATAATAATATAATAGCATTAGAGATGAGAGGTGATAAATAACAGTGTGATAGTAACGCTGGTCAGTATTGCTGTGCAGTAAGCAATTCAAAGATATATCCCTGCATGCAAAGAATACAATTACCTTGACTCCCCCTGCAATCACCATGGTTTAGCCCAGAAGTAACTACTTTCAAGCACTTACTTAAGTCTGGATCCAGCCCACAGGCTGTGAACTGGATCTGCGCAAGTGTAGTACCAATAATTTGGTGCTGCTTTCCATGCAGAACTCATTTCCCGCACATGAGCTGGGATAACTCTCTAATCCTACTTAATATGCATGGTGGTTAGGGATAGGCATGGTAATCGTACAGTAAAGTCTTAGCTAAGTCCTTACATACGATCCAGTATTATGCGCGCACAACGTTGCATTCGTAATACGTAAGGTAGCGTCCAGGGCATGGAAATCTATTCGCGTGCAGGAACGATGGGGGGGGGATTCCTGCGTGTGGAATAGAAAATTACGTATGTTAGCCTTCGCAGTAGAAGCTAACGTTCTGAATCCGTTGTTAATGCTAAATCCGGTCTCATATACTCAACTTGGATAGTTAAGCAAATATTTTTTGAAGTGAGGGATGATATTGCCCTCTTTTCAAAGACATAAAGGTGGATTAGGGGGTGTTGATTCTTGCCTATACTAGTAGCCAGCTGGATTTTTTTTGTTAACACAGCGATTCATTCAAATATAATTTGATATTATGTACAATTCAGTTTGACTCAAGGACCCAGCAGCATGTAGCTCCGCCCCTGAGGAAATACTGAAGAGTGGCCCTACAGCAAGATGGCAGCTGCTGTCCAATTGTTTCTAAGCGGCAGCCATGGGTGCAGAACAGATGCGGATTTGGGCCCCTCAACTCTACCACTGTCTCAAAATCATTGTCGCCTGTGACATATATCAGTGATGGAAATAAACTAAAATACCTGTAGCATCCGTTGTTAATCAAAGCTGCTGCCAAACTTTAATGGCGTTGCTCAGCCGTCTGTAGTAAATGTTCAATGACAATTTAACTATACTACTATTTGTCCTATGCCAGAACGTATCAAAAGATTTGGTGGGGGGGGTGTATCTCCCCTGCATTACAAGCAGGCAGTCATCACACTGCTCTTTCTTGTACAATAGCTGCAGAAAGTACGTCGGTGCTTTGTAACTAATGATAATAATTAAGAGCGATGATATACCCTCCATTCATGACGCAGATCTAATGGTAAACATATGACAGCAATAATGACTGTAACCTACATCCACTCTCCCCAGGGACGCACGGGCTTGTCGTGTTACTGGGATTTTTTGCATGTGTCGAGTTAATCATTTGTGACACCCTGGGGAAGTGTTGTGTAGAATGTCACACACACAGGTTGGAGGACCTGAGTCACTAGCGGTGGGAAGGTGATGTATTCTTCACAGAGGGGGACTGGGGGGTCTTCGGTGGATGACGGTGATTCAGCGCTATACAAAGCTGAGCGTGGGAGCCAGAAGGACATGAACAATACATTTGATTAAAAGAGAAAGCCTTAACATTATGTCATCCTCTGGACAACATAATGATATATTTCCCTGCTCTCCATCCCTGAACCACACAAATAGGATGGATTTGTACAGAGAGGGACTGATTCAGAGTTAAATGCAAAAACAAAAAGTTGCAAATCTACACCTGTAACAGCCATGTCGCAATCTGTGGGGTGCAATATTAAGTTTGTTTTTTTGCATCCAACCTGACCCATTCCATGAGGTTCACAACACTCCGCTCCTGAGCTTCCAGCTGTCACTCAGCTGGTTTAAATGTTTGTAAAACATTTCTCTCTTCAACACAGGTGGTTACCATAGTAACTGATCGTTTGGAAGATCGGAAACAGAGGATTTTGGACCTAGTGGAATGGTTCATGTTGGCGGGTCTGTTTCAGGGAAAGTATTTTGCCTGCATTACCCAGACACTGAACACCTTTAATTTTGAACTGTTCGTTATAGTTGAGCTCGGAAACATCACTCCTCCATTCTAGTTCGGTTTACATTTTATGTATTTGCTTCTTCTGTCGTTTTACATGGTTTGGTCTACTGTGGAGCTGCGCTTACTCCTTTTTTAGGTGCAAGTGTAAGCAATACCATGTTAAACTTCAAGGTGGGGTCAAATTAAAATAATAAAAGCAGAATTAGAATTCAGAGGTGAAGATTCTTAGCTCAACTCTATTTTATAGATTAACAGAGCAGTGTTTCTCAACCTCGGTCCTCAGGGACCAGTAACAGTCCATATTTTCTAGGTTTCCTTAAAGAATCACAAGTGATATAATGAGCAGCACCTGCGGAGCTTTTAAAATGTGACAGTTAGTAATGAACACACCTGTGCTCCAGCAGTGACACCTGGAAAACATGCACTGTTAGGGGTCCCTGAGGACTGAGGTTGAGAAACACTGACATAGAGCTTTGCAGTCTATGAATTCTTCGTGCACAAGTATTTTCCTGCATGCAAAAGAATCCCAATAAATTACCCCCTCACACTGCAAGATAATTTAGCTGAGCTGTACCCTGGCACCTGTTTTGCACGTATTCCCAATCTCTGGATCAGCCCCTATGTGTGTCTAGATTTGTTCCTACTTTTGTGGTTACTCCCAACTCCACGTCAGGTGGTGGATCCAGATTCCACCATACGAGATCCAAACTCCACACGCAACCTGCGGAATTTGGCTGAATATCTGTCACATGTGACGCCAGCAACAGATATACAGGTATAGAAATGCATTCCGTACACCTGGAAACCCGCCTGACAAGTTGGGGCAATCCCTCCGCCTGCCTAAACGTTTTAAGGTGGGCCAAGTTTTCAGTTTCCCTGCACATCAGCGAGCGTATGGTCCGCACATCCACACGAGACTTAGGGCTGCCTTATGGCAACGTAACGCAGCTAAAGTCCGCACAAGAGAGGGGAGGGACAGAGGACGCACAATTGGATCCCTCAGCAATGGCTGCGTACAGACCTGCATTAAAAAATCTGCTATAACAGCCCAACGGACTTCGGAGAGCCAGAGCCTAGCTACAGTTTTCCACCCCCTAGAAACATAAAATGGAGGAGGTTTGGATGTTTTCCAAATCCTGTGAACATAAAATGCTGACGATTTTGCAAATCTGGACTGGTACGGAGAGCACTGGCGCACCTATACCGTATATCAAAATACCAAGACACACAGACTTACCTCGGCTGTTATTTCTCAATTCTAGAAAGGGTGGAAAGTCCCCATCGGCGCGCAGGACCCCAAGTCAGACGAATGCGATAAAAACGTATGGAAATTGTAATGTAAGATACGCTTCTACATATAAATCTGCAGTTACTGGACCGTATTCAGGGTTACGTTTGAAATAAGTACGCACAGATTTGCAAAAATACGCACCTACCTTGCAAGGCAACATCCATGACACTACCCTAGAACTTACGGACTTAGACCGACCACCACTGGGCAACCTTAACTCTCTGTGCGTATATTGGGGATAAAGTTGCTTAGATCCGTCCATACTTTTCTAACCGTGTCCATATTAGGCCATTTAAATGCCTCCCCCCCCACCCACTTTCACTTAACTTCCCATGTACGGAGGTTTGGCCTCCCCTTTGTATCTCACTAAGCCCGGATGTAAAGTCCATTCGTAATGAATTTCCGTGCCTAAATCCTACGTAACTTGCGTTAAAAAAAGTTGCTGAACTATTCCCCCATGCTGTCCGCTTTGACAAAGGATCTCGACCGGTGGAAGGATCAGTATATTTCTTGGTTTGGTAGAATCAATGGGCCTGATCCAGAGCAACAACCGCAAGCGAGCGTACGATCATCGTAAGCGAAAATTCGGTAAAAAAATCGCAACGCGCATGCCCAGTATGACAGCTTCCGGTCGCCTGGGCGTCATGAGCGAATAGCGGGCGTATTGTGAGCGTATTTTTCGCTCGCGGGGCGTTCGTTCAGTACGATGGTCGGCTGGGCGCCCGTTTTACTACAGGGAGGCGGGGATAGCCATTTAAATTGTACAGTATGGGCGTGCTAAGCCCGTTCGCTCAGCGTATTTTGTGCGAAAATTCGTACGGCCGACGGTCGTACCCAGTGTAGGGTATAGGCGTCGTAAGCAGGTACTTTACTATGGGAGTGTTAGGGGCGTGTATGTTTATTCGCACGGTCGAACATACGCATTCGCCCGTCGTGCGAATTTTCGTAGCGCTGGATCAGGCCCAATGTCTTTAAAAATGAACCTACTTCCACACCTACTTTATCTTTTCCAAACCCTTCCGGTATTGGTGCCCTCCACGGTGTTGTCTCTTCTCCAATCCCAATGCTCCAAGTTCTTATGGCAGGGGAAAAACCCCCCGTCTCAACCATGCACAATTAGCTAGACACACAACAAATGGAGGTCTTAGCTTACCTCTCATAGCCAGATATTTTCAGGCTGCCAAACTTAATCATATCATCTCTTGGCATCTACCACCAGGTACTAAGAAGTGGGTCGACATTGAATCTTTTCTTGTTAAATCAATCAAATTGAGTTCTCTCCCGTGGCTGGCACGTTCAAACAGGCCGGCCTCTGCCTACACTACACCTACCACACAATTTACTCTCCAGTTGTGGGACCGTGTCAACACTAAATTGGAGCTGGGACCATACCCTTCTCCACTCTCACCTATATGGGATCATCCTCTCTTTCCACAAGGTTCTCAGAAGACCATTAGCGCCCCCTGGCTAGCTATTTATTTTGAGAGATTTGTACACATTTTAGGCCCCTCCGCCCCAACATCTTTTACTGAAATTCAAGTTAAACATGACCTTTCTAGTGCCCTGTTTAGATATCTTCAAATCAAAGGGTTTGTTCAGTCTCAAACTAGGAAATCTAGTATACATACATATACCTCAGTTGAGACACTATGTAATAACAGGGCAGTACAAAAAGGTACAATCTCCACACTGTACAATTCCGTCTTGGTGTCTGATTCCACTGACCCCCTCACCTGCGAGTCCGCTTGGGAGGGTGACTTGAACCGAGTCCTGGATGAAGAAGATTGGGAAATTATAAGGGAAGAGATTGCAAAGGCATCCAGAAGTGTGTCCGTCCGCAAAACTAACTTTTAAATTCACTCCAGATGGTCCCTGAAAAACTACACTGCATGTTCCCCAAGACTTAAGCAACTTGCTGGAGGTGCAGGAGAATGACAGGTTCCTTCCTCCACATCTGATGGGATTGTCCTATTATTAGTCACTTTTGGGATCTTGTCCTGACATTAATTCAACAAAAATCTAATTTATCTTTCCCAAAAGACCCATGTTATGTCCTGCTAAATTTAGCTCCTCCTGACATTAGTAAACAGGACCTAAAGTTAATGACGCATATTATTAACGCTGACAAAACCCTCATAGCACGGAACTGGAAATCAAGCACAATCCCGACCCGAACTTGTTTAGTCAATAGAGTCAATTATGTGGCATCCATAGAGTATATCACCAGCCTCCAAAATAATACAGTTCACAAGTTCCATTGTGTGTGGTCTCCTTGGTATTTTACGATCAATCAATCAATGCCCGGTCTTCTGTAACTATATTTAAAGGATGGAGTACCCCCTTCTTCCCCCTACCCTACCCCACAAACCATACTTTGATTCATTCATTATGGCTTACAAACATGTTTTCAAACATTGAACAGTGTGAGGCTAAAACAATGAGTAGACATGTTGAAATGTTTCTACGTAAAACACATCTGAAAACAATGACTTTTCCTATATTTTGCATTGTAATGTTAAACGTTCTACAAAATGAAAGATTAAAAAAAAGGTTGCTGAAAACTGGATCCCGACTTTTAGAGCTCCCAGAGGAAAGCCATAGATGACTGCAAGGGGGTGGGGCTTAATGAAGTGGTTTATGCAAATCATGCATGGGGACACTTGAGGCTGTGGTTTGAATGAAATCACAGCCTCCAGTCCCCTGCAGGGGATTGGCCGGCTTCCCCTCGCAACACACAGACTGCCTTTTTAGCTCCATATAAATGGAATTGATCCAGCGTTCAGAACGGCAGTAAAAAAATAAAAATAAAAAAAAGCAAATATGCACCTCAGCAAAACCATATTAAAACCACAGGGAGAGGCAATATCAAAATCCACAGCCAGAATTAAAAAGGAGGTGACGTTTCACTGAACTCTGAAGTTTAATTTAAACTTGATGAGTATTTGTGAGCCATAAGCACAATGTATTTCACTGCATGCAAAAACACGTTAAATAAAGTTAATTTGCACCCGACTCGAAACACAGGTAATAGTCTTTATTTCCAGTAAAATCCACGTTAACAACACAATGTATAGATTTCTCTTTACAGTCTGTTGCTAACTTTGTACAGTTGCATTACATAGAAAGCATGTTTCAAATAGTTTGCGATTCCCAATTTTATATTAAAACTGAGGATTTGCCAAAAAAAAAAAAAAAAAANAAAAAAAAAGGATGAATTAAGTAACCAACATGGCACATTAAACACCAAAAATATAACGATTGCAATAAAAAAAAATGAAAAAGCAAAAAAATAAAAAAAAATGAAAAAACAATATTAAATTAACCCCTCCCCCCCAATAAAAACAAAAAAGTACAAATAATTATTTTAAATTTACAGCAGCTTCTCTTTTCCATAATCCAGATACCCGTACATGCAGACAATACATAAAAGCATGAGTTCTGTCATTTGAAGTCAAGTATGGCTCCAGTGAGCGAGAATTCGGATGAACGAATGCACGTGAGGTGACCAACAGCTAAATGAAGTGGCACAAAGAATACACAGACAGATCGGCTTATAAAGGGTTACCATAGCGGATCATGGTTGCTATAGTAACCATAACACCACCAAAAAAAAAAACAAAAAAAACTTGCACCAGCTTTTAGCCACTTAGCCTGACCTCAGAGTTAATACCTTCCATGTTATTGTGTAAGAAAGTCTGGTTTGCCTCATGCCACGAAGCGAGTCCATTAGTCTGAGGTCATCCTACATTATAGAGCATTTCCCTTTCAGCTTCTCTTTCTTTTTCTGCTGTCTGGATTTTTTCCCAGCCACCTGGAGACTGACAGATCTCCTCTTCTCTAAGTGTAAAAGTTCCTGGAACAATTCCTGCACGTTGTAGTTGAGTTTGGCCGAGGTCTCCATGAAGGAGCACTTCCACTTGCCGGCCAAGCTATCCCCTTCGCTGGTCTGGACCTCTCTGGTGGCTTCGTCCCTCTTGTTGCCCACCAGCATGATGGGAATGTTCTGTGTATCTCCCTTAATCTGACAAATCTGCTCATAGATGGGCTGAAGTTCCTCCATGGACTGTCTGCTCGTCACGGAGTAGACCAAGATGAACGCGTGACCTTTGGAGATGGACAGCCGCTGCATGGCCGGGAACTGGTGGCTACCGGTGGTATCCGTAATCTGTAACGTGCAGATGCTCTTGTCGCAACTGATGACCTGTCTGTAAGTATCCTCTATAGTGGGGATATAGGTTTCCCTAAAGGTTCCCCGGACAAAGCGAAGAACCAGGGAACTTTTACCAACGCCAGCCGCTCCGAACACTACCACCTGGTAATGATTGCTTTGTTCTGGCATGTTGCTTTCAGGGAATGGACGTTAAAAAGATCTAAGAGGAGGCTTCTGGCTTGAATGCAGCGATCGGGTTCAGTCACATTCCGGGATAAGCTAGACACCTGTGGAGGAATATTGCAGACAGGTTACACAATGCAGACTTAAACTAACGCATGCAGCCAAGATTTCTTCCTAATGCATGACTGTTAAGCACCAGTCAGAGGATACTTAGAGTAGATCAAGTGATCCAGGCTCGAGAACATCACAAAGTACATGGAAGTGCAGGAGTCAGGATGCGACTGGTCCACATTACTGGCTAATTACATCCTTGTGCTCTGAGATCAACATGTCCATCACGTCAGCATCTTCTTCATGGGATGTACGTGCAGGACCTTACCTCTGCCTGTGCAGCGTCTCGTCCCAGCGCTTCCTGCAGTCTGGATGAGGTTTAATGGCAACATCTCTCACACAGCTTCACCAGATGAAATGAACAGCTCCCTCCCTTTTATCTCCCTTTAGTGCTTTTGAATGGCATGGGCAAGACTGGATTATTTGCGCCATCTAGTGGATTTATTGAAATGTTGCGGGCGGCTCATTCTTTGAATTGTTTATACTGTAAAACAGCCCCTTGCCAAAACATCAGTTATGTTCTGGACACTAGTAATTATGGACACCCGGGGATAGAGATTCCCCTGCTAGTGACAGATAATTCAAATAATCCAAATCTTTATTTGGAAATAGTTATAATTTATTTAGAATTAATTTTATACACATACACATACACACACACACACAGGTCCAAGTGGAAATTTCTAAAAGGCAGTATGTAAAAATAGATATAATAGAAGTGGATGGAGATTTACCCTTAAAACACTGCTAAATTTTAGGTCCCAGGTCTGCCCTGATAGTGTGGCTCTGGAAGAGGAATTTATTAATGCTTATTTATATAGCGCCACAAATGGTCTGCAGCGATTTACAGAGAACATTAGACATTCACATCGGTCCCTGTCCCTACTGGAGCCATATACCAAATTCCATAACACATACATACATACATACATACATACATATACACACTAGGGTTAATCTAGTCCTGAGGAAGTCGGCGATGCCCGATGAAACGCGTTGGTCCATTAGACATTACATGATATATACTAAGCGCTATTAGGGCATTGTGATATGCCCGCATTACTTGTGAGTACAAAACTGTTTTAACTTTTTACCGCTATTAAAAACGCTATTGCACTATCCGGCTATCTCTGTTTCTTCATTATGCCATATCCTGCACGGACGCTACCTTGAATCGAGGGAGACAAGAAGCGAGTCGATTGGACGCGGCTGTAGGAGAACAGAAGGGGGCGGTGATTGCAGCTGACGTTGCTCAGCAACACAACGCACGCTTAAGGCGGGAGAACACACTGCACAGTAGCACGTGCAGTCACCAGCATTCCCAAACAGCAAACAACAAACCGTGAGCTAAAAAACATTTCCACTGCTACATATAAACTGCATTTGAACTGCAATTGAACTTGGGAACGAAAGAAGCTCCGGTATATGTTATTTAGCTTTTGGTATGTGAACATTGTGAGGATATATCTACACAGAAACGCTTTGTACGTGATACAAGGATAACTCCATAAAGCAGAGAAACAACCCAGAAGGGGGAAGGACATTGATTATTATTCTTTATCCACTTCACTTTACTTCTTATTGTTTATATGTATATGTAGGTAGTTACGAACTTAATACTGTTCAACTATTTATTGATGTCAACTACAGGGAATATCAGCCCTGTTACATTCTCTGGACATCCACATAGAATCTATATTTGAAGGGGGACATAGCAGTGAGCGCTGAGACCAAAACCAATTCCAATAGGAATTGAATACCCCTATATAGCAGTAAATTTAACCTACCAAATTGTTTTGGGCATGTGGGAGGAAACCGGAGCACCCAGAGGAAACCCACACAGACACAGGGAGAACATACATACTCCACACAGATAACGCCTAGTCCGGGAATCAAACTTATGACCTCTGCGCTGTGAGACACAATTCACTGAGCCACCATGTATAATAAAGATTTAAATAAAGATGCATCTATCAGCGATTCCTGCAGATACTCCCCCTATCATTACCCAGATTTTAGTATCATCTCCAGTTTCCATGACCCATATGAAAAACATTTATTCTGCAACTGTGCATTTATACAGTAACCGATCTCCTTGGCATTGTAATATCCATAGCGTAGAGGATACATTATACCATCTGTTAAGCTATATATTAGCTTCAGAAAGCAAAAAATGTGCCTGCATGCTATTAATAAAAGACACGGGATAATACAATGCACAGCAGTAATTCAAACATAGTCTGATAACAAAACATTTGAAAGTAAATACACAAGCCAATGGCTACATATCCCATTACCCACACACATTATTTATATAGGTATATAATATGGTGGCTCACAGGAGTTTGATTCCCAGACTTTTCTCCCCGTGTCTGTATGGGTTTTCTCCGGGAGCTCCAGTTTACGCCTTCATGCCAAAAACATACTGGTAGGTTAATTGGCTACTGACTAAATAAACTGTAGTGTGTATGTGTTAGGGACCTTAATTTGTAGCTTCAATAGGGGCAGGAAATGTTTAATGTTCTCTGTAAAGCGCTGCAGACAATTTGTGGAGCTATAGAAGTTATATATATCACATATATACCAGTGATAATGCAAATAATTTCCGAGTAGCACCCAGAGCTGAGCCATTTAGAGCGTTCCTAGGCATGGGCGTGGCTTGATTTGTGACATCCTTAGTAAACACTATGGGGCGGGACTTTAGGCAGTGATTTGCATAAATCACATCAAGCCCCACCCCCATACGGACATCTCTTTCTTCTGTCCGAGATCTCTTGGAAGGAAGAGAGAAATTCAGAAGCTATGATGAATCACGTGAACAATGAAAGGATCAAGGTAACAACAGAAAGCTACTGGTGTAGAAGACAGAGGATACACTGAGGGTTCAAAAGAAATTAATCCATTTATCCTAAACACACACACATATAATATAT
>WWET01001966.1:81989-94057 GCA_011038615.1 Limnodynastes dumerilii | reverse complement strand
AGTATATACATGTCCTCATGTTCTATTACACCTCTTCCTTTATATAATGTTTCCTCCTGTACCTGTCACCCTCCAGTATATACACATATCCTCATGTTCTATTATGCCTCTTCCTTTATATAATGTCCCCTCCTGTACCTTTCACCCTCCAGTATATACACATGTCTTCATGTTCTATTATACCTCTTCCTTTATATAATGTCCCTCCTGTACCTGTCACCCTCCAGTATATTCACATGTCCTCATGTTCTATTACACGTCTTCCTTTATATAATGTCCCTCCTGTACCTGTCACTTTCCAGTATATACACATGTCCTCATGTTTATTACACCTCTTCCTTTATATAATGTTTCCTCCTGTACCTGTCACCCTCCAGTTTATATTCATGTCCTCATGTTCTATTACACCTCTTCCTTTTTATAATGTCCCTCCTGTACCTGTCACCCTGCAGTATATACACATGTCCTCATGTTCTGTTACACCTCTTCCTTTATATAATGTCTCTTCTGTACCTGTCACCCTCCAGTATATACACATGTCCTCATGTTCTATTACACCTCTTCCTTTATATAATGTCCCTCCTGTACCTGTCACCCTCCAGTATATACACATGCCCTCGTGCTCTATTACACCCCCTCCTGAAATACGCCACTCTGGGATATGTTTATTTGGGCAGGGTCTACGTGATAGTATATCGGGTATATGGTGACTCCTTATGGGGGCTACAGTTTGCATAGCTGGTATGCGGTTTGCACCTTCTGCTCTCCTGTTGGGATCCTGCACAGGTCTGGGAAATTGCAGCTGGGCCCATAAGAAACACATGTTTACCAGCTGGGACTGCAAAGTGAAATCTGGATCAGACCCTACCCCCAAAACTCACCATGGGGGAATTGAATGAGCACTGAAGCTTCCTCTGCTCCACGGAGCGCGCCATTTCAGTCCAAGGGTCATTCAGCTCATCTCGGTACGCCATGGCCACATCCAGAGTCACCATCGCATTCTCCTCTGAAACGTAAAACGGGCGGCTCCGTAATCTGTTTTGATTACAATATATCATTTATACGGGAAATCGTTGCCGTTCCGATGTTCCCAATTTGAAAAGCGATACAGCGGAACGTCGCCGGTATCATTTCAGACGCGGTTCCGATTTTGAAAAAAATATATATTTTGTCGTGCTGCGCTCCGCAGTTATTGGTTACTGTAATGCCAAACAAACATGTCAACGTTACAATATTAGTTCAGACAAGAGTCGAGGTAACAACTGTCTGAGTGAACGCTGCCGGCATTTCAGCGCCAGCGTGCTCGCTTCTATAATTGAGACCATCAGACCGGCAAACCCAACCCATTTATCACACAGAGGGGCGGAGCCAGTGTTGGGAGTAATTGAACAAAAAAGGGGCAAATCTGCACCCAGACAAACCATGGACCAGACCCCGACCTCCGCTTCCGGATCCCTGCTGCGTCACGAGTGAGGGGAGGCCTCTTCCGCCGCTCATATGGTAGTTACATTACCAGGACCCACCTTAGCATTGCTGTAGCGTCCCCACACCCCAGCCACTGCCCACAGCGCGGAAGCACTTACACTTCCAGCTCTGGTCTGCAAAGCCATCGGATTACTCACCAGGACGGATATGGATCCACAATTCCATCCTGGCACTGCAACACCCGTGCAGGCAACGCATTACCATAAGGGGGCATTTTACGATCATAGGGATTCTAAACCACCCCCTTCCCTCTTGGTGTGCATCTGGATCCAGCCTCATGCAACTATGATCTATGATCTATGTAGGTATAGATGGATGCCTTGAACGCCTGCATTCCTGAAGGTGCTGCAACATTTCTACCACTAGGGGGGGGAGAGGAAAACCCCATACACTGAAGCTACAGTGGTTGGCCAGTTAGATGCAGGGCAGCTTATATCCAGAGCAGAATGTGACACTCAGCTGCACACCAAGGAGGCGGGTCCCTGAGTCTGAAAGGGTGGAGCCATGTGGTACTGGGGGCGGGGCAGAGCGGGATCCTATGTGAAAGAAGCTGTCAGCATAAATCAGTGCTTGGTGCTCTATGTAGGAGTGCTGAGCGCTATCCATACATACACTCATACATGGAGGGCCGAGGGCTGTTTTAAGCTGCTGGAGGGGTGGCTGCAATGGCCCTTCCCCCTCTCCCCTGGCCACCTCTTGCGCCCCCTATAGTCACACGCCTGCTTTTAGCTTTTCTGATCATGCTGTTTAACCTCACAGGTTACAGATTCCTGTGCTAGGCAGCTGTGGTTTCCCTGGACTGGATCCAGTACATCATGACAAAGTCACCCTTAATACAGCTCTGGTGACACAGTCTGATTGCAGGAGACGGAGATCTATTTAAAGAAGTGACAAATTAAATTGTGGCCACCAAAGGATTCCAGACGGGAAGTCGCACAGCCCACGTGACAGCCAGCGAGCCGTGTTCCATGGAGACTAAAGGATTATTTCCATACGAGAACTAAGAACATCTCTACGGAGAACACTCAGTTTATCCAGAGTTTGTGCAAATAAAAAACACAAAAAAAAAATAAATGATTATTTATTTTTGTTTTTTAGTTTTTCTACGCAGAAAGACCTTTCAAAATGTCAGTCACCAGCCCTAGGTTACCCCCCTACACCTCCTCTCCCCTGAGAATAACTATCACAGGCCTGATCAACCCGTAACTCTCCAGGTGTTGCAAAACTACCAGTCCCAGAATGCTTTAACTGTAGACCTGAACAGATACTGTTATAGCTTGCTGGGACTTGTAGTTTCACAACTGGCCAGGCCTGGGTTATATCGTTTACCATTTCAGATGAGGTGACCGCTGGTTTATGTTATGTTCATTATTTTCCACTATTATGTAATCCAGGCAGTTATGGTTACCAGAAACAAAACTAGATTTTATATTCATTGCTGTCACTAGAGGGCACCAGAGAGGACTAGGGGGTAGAAGTTGATGTTGGACAGCTCTGAGCCTAATTAAGCAGGGACACCACCAGAAATGTTGGGGCCCAGGACACATTCGCAGCTCTCCACCACCTATATAGGTGGACTAGCAACGTGGACCTGCATTAACACCGGGCCTATGCCAGAAAGACTTTCCCCGCACACTGGTCCGCTAATGTGCACCTCTGAAGGGTCCAAGACTACTGCCATCACCATCCCCCATTCCCATCAAATGAAGCTGTGTGGAAAAGCAATAGTGTTCTGCTCCCTAGTTTAATCCAATTTCAGCAAACAAAAAATACACCACGCACTTCGCAAAAAAAACCCCACACTTCAGCATTTAGAAAAAACGCTGTATGAAGATGGAAAACCCTTTGATTTTAATGGAAAGTTATTTTAAACATGAATGAATTTATATCTTTATAGGAAAGACGCCTATGCAGGCGTTTCTTACCAATGTAATTATTCAGCTTAAAGGCGATGTCCAGCTGCAATATAATGAGCATGAACTGGAACCAGGGGCTCATCTCCTGTCCTTGGAATGGAATGTGTACAGCGAACACAATGTCATTGGCTTCAATAAGTTTACTGGCCGCCTCTTCGAATCCCCGAATGCTGTCGCAGCGATCTTTTCCCCACGGAAGCAGCCATTTTGAAGAGTGGTGGCTTTTCCGAATATCCACGCATTTCACCGCCATGAAGTGGACAGACGTCGTGGGCCTTGGTGCTGGAGGAGAGGAGATGGGAAAAGTTATTTTAAACCACAAAAAAGAAAACTCAAAATAATCTCTTAAATGAGAGGGAGTCACATAGAAAATGAGGACCGGATTCGGACCCTTGTGCTGTATGCTGACTGCCGTGTGGGTGAGGAAAGGCCGCTACCGAAAAATTTACACCCTGCCCCCGCTCCCATGTAAACTGGGGAGGGCTCGGAATTCTGTGTAGGGCGTAAGGGCCTAACCACGGCCTTACTGTATGATTTTCATAGATCTGCCTCCCACCGTGCATACCGGATATTAGCTTCTCGACGCTTCATCAGAGAGACTTCCAGCATGGATGTCCACATCATGAGGATTGCATGACGCCTGCCTGCATGGTCACGAAATGCGGGCATTTACTGCCCGGAAAAAGTGATAAATGCCCCCTTTTTAAATCTGGATCCGATCCGGAATGTGAGGTCAGACAGAATCCACTTCGCCCATCCAGTATGGCCAATTATTTTTTTTTTTTTAGAACCACACTGACCCAAGACCCTCAATAACCCTAAATTAAGTTAGGATATCCTTATATTTATCCCAAGCATATTTACACTGGTCCATAGTGTTACCTCTACCCCCTCAGATGGGAGGTTATTACACATCAACTACCAGTTTAGTGAAGTCATTTTTTTTTGCACATTTCCTCTAAGCCTCCCACCCTCCAGTGTATACACATGTCCTTGTGTTCTAATACATCTCTTCCTTTGAATAATGCCCCCTCCTGTACCTGGTTACACCCCTTGATGTACGTTAAAGCTGCTATCATATCCCCTCCCTGGTCCTTTTCTGCTCCAAACTATACGTTACTTCCTCTAATCTGTCTCTGTATGTTGTGACACAGGCTATGTACCATTTTAGTTGCTCTTCTCTGCTCCAAGCTATACATGTTACTCCCTCTAGTCTGTCTCTGTATGGTGTGTGACACAGGCCATGCACCATTTTAGTTGCTCTTCTTTGCACAGTCTGTAATGTATTTATGTCCTTCTGGAGATACGGCTCCAGAACTGACCCCAGTATTCCAGGTGAGGCCGCACCAATGACTTACAATACAAATAGACTAAGAGAACTTTATTATCCTTGCACAATATAACGGCTGTGCATACACTACTTTACTGCTAAATGACCGCGATATAATAAACTGCTTCACAGTTCCCATCATGATGACATAAGGGCTAAAAGGTGTTAAGGTCTGATGGATGATAAGGTCTCCTGGGAACAGATTGACTGGAGTGGAAATTCTCTGAACAGACATTAATAACCTGGATTCAACTGTAGAAGCCAGGAAGCTTGAGCAGTCTTTCCCTCCAGCCAGAAAACGGGACATCGCGCAATACTGACACAAGCACATCAGATGAGGCGTCACTTTTGGGTATTTATTGTTTTTATTTGCACAATTAGTTAATAGATGGAGTCATTATAGCACTGTTATATTGCAGTGTTTTGGAAAGATTTCTTGACCCTAGGTGAGGGGACTAATTATTTTTTTAATCATTAATGTGTAGGTCATCCCAAAGGTAACACTTACTAGGCTGTGTAGTAATGGACTAGTGGCTAGATTTACTAAACCGTGGAAAAGGTAGAATCTGATTGGTTGCTATGAGCAACAACTACACTTTCTTTTCCTTTTCTAGAAAAACTAGTGACAGTTGATCCAGTGCCTGAGTAAATGCATACAAAACTGTTCTAGGAAAGTGAGAGCTAGAATCTGATTGGTTGCTATGAGCAACAACTACACTTTCTTTTCCTTTTCTAGAAAAACTAGTGACAGTTGATCCAGTTTCTGAGTAAATGCATACAAGATGTACCTAATGGAATGGGTCATGTTGGGGGGTCTGTAGATGGGGGTAGAAAACAGATCCCAGGATGCTGATTATGAGAAGATGGGGGAGGCGGAGGGGGCAAGGAGTCTATTCATTAGAGGTTATAATCTCAGGGCAGAAGAAGGTGGAGAAAATGGAGAAAGCAACCATAGTGAAACGCGTTGCTGGATGCTACTTTCTATTTGTTGTATTATATAGCTCATAGAAACACAGTAAACATCCCTTCATGGGTGTCTGTTGTATTAAACAGCTCATATGAAGGTTGGTATCATGATACAACAACTGGTAACATAGAAACAGAAAGTGACAGCAGATAAGAGCCACATGGCCCATCTAGTCTGCCCATTTGTTTGTTTTGTTGGTAGACTGGGCTTCATACAGCCTCCGCTACCAGCTAGGCAGAATCTCTGAACAAGTTTCTTCCAAGGGGCTGTCATTTAAAACATACTTGCTCTGTAAATATTATGGTTATATACAGTCATTAAAGTTCTGGCAGTCCCTTCATAATCATGGCTAATAATATTTGGGTTCTAATAATATATCCAAGCTATTATAGCATAGTAAAGTGGTACAATGAGATGGGCAGCTTTTTCTATAGGACTTGTTACTATTTGTTGCACTAATTCATTAGTGTATTGTAATATTATGCTGTCATGCCAACCACTTAGTATATAAACAATATTTAAATATTTATGTTTTGTTTATCTAATTTTTTGTTGTATTGACTTTTTTCATTAAAGTAAATTCAGTTTATTTTTAATTGATTATTATATTTGGCATGTTTGCAGCTTTTGCATTATTTAAGTACTGTTAATGGTAGAGCACCGGATTCACAACCCCATAGTTTTTTTTACATACGTGCCTAATTTTCCGATTCTAGCTACTATGCATTCTAGATAGCGTAAAACAGTTACTACGCATGCGTAGTAGCTAGAATCGGAAAATTAGGCACGTATATGTAAAAAATTACGGGGTTGTGAATCCGTCCGCACCCACCATCTTCATGCTGGTAATCCAAAAAAGCTTTGTAATTTGGGTTGTTGTGGCAATAGCTAGTTTTCTAAAAGTGGCCACATACGGAAACGATCATTATTATTATTATCGTTTATTTATAAGGCGCCACAAGGTGTCCGCAGCGCCGTACAAAATACAGTACTACAGGACTATAAAGATATCACAGAAAAACAACAAAGTGAAGCATGCACAGAACGCAAGGCAAAATGCGAGGTGTTAAGCTTGGAAGATCAGGATTGGGCGCAGTGAGAGGTTGAGGTTGAGATCTGACAGACCAGATATTCAGAGAGATCTAAAGAGCCTGGAAGCGATCAGTACTGAACACTGGGCACTGCAGTTCAAGATTACCAAACGGGCAGAGTAGGCATCAGCCTATGGGCCCGTGACAACGGTTCAAAATAATATTGATTTGATCTTCAAAGAAAACAACAATCACGCTTTCTTAAATTGTTTTCGAAAGATAATCCGGCACTGACACCGACTAATTAATCTTCAGATTGATCAATAATTGTCACACATTTATCGGGAAGGAAAAAACGGTCTCTCACTGTCACCATCGTGTATCTGTCCCCTAAAATCTAAAATTGGAGAAAGTCTGCGATATATTTGTGACTGACCACACACTGGCAAAAAGTGCGCAATATCGGCCTACGGATTATCAGTCTGCTGTAAAATCCAAGCAGCCAGCCATTTGAAAAAACATTACGCTTCACCGCGGTTTTTCAGCATAAGCGGCTAATCGTGAATCTCCGTGCACAGTCATATTATCGTCCTAAAATGGCGCTAACAGGGTGATCAGGCCAATTACTGTATAGCGTGTGGTCAGTTTAATTCTGTCAGTCTTTGTGGGAGTGTTTCTCCAGCTTCCAGCACAAAACACCACATCCAGGACACTTTAGATCACAACACAGACACGATGCTTTTAATTGGCAACTGACCCTGAACCTGAACCCAAAACAAAGTGTATTCGATGTCCCAATTGTGTGCCGTCTACACCGATTAATTCCTGGATGTCAGAACACAGATGGGGCTTCGTGTTTTTCTATCCATTAAGGGCGGTCTGTCTTTATGCTGAAGTTACCGTAATTACCCCAAAGAACGTAGAATCTCGCATCCAGTGTAACATTTTGAAATAATAATTAAATCCACGCAGCTATGCAATCGTGATGCAAATTTACGCAGTAACTTAAATGCAATATTAGACAACAAAAAAATACTAGTTTAATACTTGTGTATTGCTGTAACTGACTCCCAAGTGCAAAGCATGTAATCACAGATTAAAGACCTTGTTTACGCAATCCATGTACAGAAATAATACGTAGATAGCGTAAAAAAAAAGCTACTACGCATGCAAAGTAGTTCATTTCTTAAACCAACGTACATTTGATGAAAATTACGTAACTGTGACCGATGTTTGTAAACGTTTTACACATTGAAGTCTTGACCATGTTAGAGGTTTATTATTCCGTGGGTTGGCTTCTACAGAGTTATTACAGAGCAAAAATGTATCAGATGCAGGTTTACACTTGTACAATGGATTAATAATCCCGGGAAACAGGTCATCTCCCTCCACAGAAGGATTCTGAAAGACTTCAAAAAGAATCCTGCAAGTTGTTACTTAAACGTAATGTGGTGAAGGCGATGACTAGCCTGACGAGGTCTCATTGAAGTCACACAGGGTAACACATGTCACAGCCTGCAGGAGAAGGAGACAGAGGAGGGACGGAAGGCTGTGCGGGAATTCTCTGTGAGGGCAGGATTGCGCAGATGGCGTCACAATCACAGTCCCGGTGTCACATTACAAAACATAAAACTCACCTACTGCTTCCAGATGACATATTAGATATTTAGGACCCGATTGAAAATAAAAGAGGAAAGTTACTCCTGGGAAAAACCATGTTGAATTCAGGGGGGAGTGTAAATAAATTGTATTCTTTGCATGCAGAGATATAGCTTTGCTTTTGCTTACTGCACACAGATACTGACCAGCTTTACTATTACACTGTTATTTAGACTTGGGCTTTGAAACGCCACCTCTCAACTCTAATTCTTTTTGTAACAGATTAAATTTGACTCCCCCTGAAATCAGCATGGTTTATCCCAGGAGTAACTTTCCCCTCTTATTTTCAATCTCTGAATCAGGTCCTTAGTCATTTATCCCAGTTCCTGCATCTGCAGAGCTGACAATCTATACTTGATCGGCAGCAGGATCCAATTAACCTCTAATCATCCAAAGGGCTGTAGATTATACTATAACTCCAGGTAATAAGATAAAAAGTTAAGAGCTGTTGATTGGACAGTTTATTCTACCGGTACCGGCTTGTGGGAATAAAGTAATGCAGAAAGGGAAAGGGGGTAGGGGTACAGGTTGGGATTTAAACCAAAACCAACCCAGTATTAAAGGCAAACTCTCTATACAAAGACTTTTATGGCAGTAAAAACCATGACTTTGTTGATGTATTGTTTATATACAGAGAGCTTTAAATCGGACTATGCATCTGACTGTGAGCGTTAAATCCGACTATGCAGCTGACTGTAGCTGGCAGCTCCCCCCCCCCCATCCCTTCAGAGAGATTTTGAAAAGGAGATCAGTCTTTGTAGGAGGACAGCTATTAAAGGAAAACGTCCACACGTTTTCAGGGATTGCTTGTAGAAAAGGTTATAAAAACTAAAAGCAAATAATAATACATAATACAACAATGTCAATATGTCTAACACATGTTTTAGCTCATTCCTTTTAATTATCCTTCTCCTGGGGCAGTAATTTATAATTTGTTTGTTTCTTACACCATAATGATGAGAACGCCTTAAATAATTTACTGTGACTCTTTCACCAAGACATAAAGTACATAGATGGGAGCACAACCACACAAAAATCGGACCAGATCCAAAATGAATAACAATAGTCTGTGCAATCGTATGGAGCATGCGCACACCGGAGCGATGAACATACAGAACCGGTTTCTGTATGTTCAGCATTCCGTTTGTTGGGACATGACAACACTCCTTACGTTCGAGGATGCTCTGATTGGACGGAGGAGGCAATTAAATTGTACAGTACGGTCTGGGTTAGGCACTTCCTTGTGCACAAAACTACATGTGTAAAACCTAAGATGGAGGTTTGGTTAACTAAATGCCATACGTGAGAGAGGATTGACAAGGGAGCACACAGAATTTACACAAGTCTGAATCTGGTCCATCGCATCCCCCGACTTAACCACAAAAAAAAAAAGTGTCTATGACCCACGTACTCTTCAGGATTGCTATAAATTGCTTTGGGATTTTGAATTTGCTAACCCAGAAACCAGATTCTCTCCTCTTCCACTGATGTGTACCTACCAGACAGTCGGACACACACCAGTGGTGTATGTAACATAACACATATACAAGCAGTCACGCACTTGTAGGAATAGCAGAGCTAATTGTTCATGAAGCCGGCCAGATAATTATTCCAATCTGAGCCACAGCGGCTTTTACATCCGAAAACACCCAAACGCTAGATAATGAGGCTATAATCACCAGACAATGCAACCTACTACAGCGCCAGGCAATTCAACAGAACTGGAACATTAAGAGAGCGCCTCTCGCAGGCAGTGGATTATGTCATGGGATTGACGTTCTATACCCCTTGTAAAACTATACAGAGAGAAAAATAAACAAACGATAAAGATGAATTCTCTGCACGTTGCTGGTCACCCGCCAGATTCAGGATATAGAAAGCTTCACAATCATTTTTACAAAAATAAAAACAAAAACGGTGTCATTGATACGGTGCTTTTATAGAATATTTTATAAGTGAATAAAGGACATAAGATATTACTGAACGCTCATAATTAGAGTAAAAGTTTTTCACTGCCCTATTAAGCATGATAAATACAGTAATAACAACCAACAGTGAGAAAGCGCTACATACAATAAAATAAAAAAAACAAAAAAGGAAAGGGAAAATAAAAAAAAATGTAATATAAAAAATTAAGAATATTTGCTGCAGATAGTCAATCATCATGTCAACCAAATACCCCTCGGGTATTTTAAAGAAGCAGGATAAACATTGGTTGACATGAAAATTATGCTACCTATAGCAAATATGTACTTGCCTTGACTATATGGCTACTGACATGTTTTACACATATTAATGGTACGGAAGCTTCTTAATCTCCTAATTTTATCCTTCTGTCAACCAGTCACAAAACAAACAAAAAAATACCAGTTACCCACAAAATGTAAGGTATTAGATAGGATTCAATGCATGTAGATCTCCATAACAGCCATTGCAAATCTAGAATGTTTAACCCAATCACTGCAGTAGCCGCACAATCCCCTTATTATGACATTGGATTTCTGTGCCATACACTGCCAAAATGAGCATTCTTGCACTTCACACACATTCCCCCACAGTCATTCTGCAACCAAGGTATTATTGCAAAAAGCTGATATATATATATATTTCCCTAGGCTTGCTGGACAAAGAGGGGCATTAACACTAAATGAAATGCTTGCATTTGAGTTTCCATCGCTATACATCCGAAGTGGTTGTTTTTCATTTGACAATGTAGTGGCCTTAGGGACATGAAGAACTATTTCCTGATTTCACATAATAAAGTGGTTAAACACTGGGAACAGCTTTCCTGTGTAAAGTGCTTTCATTGACACCAGTCTCTTTGAAATGAATGCTGGTTGTACACAGGGATATTAGGAAGTAAATCACATTCTGATGCACACAAAGGAGGAAGTTTTCACCAATAAAAAAATAAATAAATACAACAAAACAAAAACTTTTCTTTTTTGCATGAAAAGTGGAAGATTTGAAATGGGGTTTTTTTGAATAGAGAGTGTATTAGATCAGGGTGTTATGGGGGGGGGGNNNTGGTGTATATGAGGGGGTTGGTGGGGGGGGGGGGGATATAAGTCATTGGGGATCACCTTATACAAAAGGAACGCTCAAAGTAACATTTTAAGGTTCTTTAAAGTAAAATTTGGGGGTTTTAAAGTAACATTTTGGGTTCTTTAAAGTAACATTTAAGATTCTTTAACCCTCTGTGTACCGGATAATACTTAAATATCAAACTTTTGACATTTACACATAAATAATCTACTGAATAATAAGAATAAAAGAAAAGACTAAAGTGAGAATCACCCTCCCCAGTGCCCATAACAAAGGCTGCCAGGGAGGAGCCGGGACAGGGACCACCCGAAAACTTCCCTGGTAGCCCCCAGCCAGAACTTTTGCTGGAATAGCTTGGGTGGGGGGGAACAAAGTTCGTGAAAGTTAGGCGAGTTAACCCTTTCCGATCCACGGGGGCCTACAGACAGGGAGGGGGTGAAATCTGAGGCTTCCCCCTCTTTCTCCCTATAGCAGAATCCTTGTACCCGGATTGGGGAAGAGGGAGGGGTGTGATGGGGGTAGTGGTCTCCCCCCTTGGAGTTGAGGGGTCACTTGGAGCCGGTGCGGGGGCAGCAGGGGGACGGAGAAAAGTTTTGGAGGCAGAGACTCACCGATCAGCCCCCCGACCAGGAATG
>WWET01001966.1:68941-79445 GCA_011038615.1 Limnodynastes dumerilii | reverse complement strand
TGTATTTAAATATGTTTGCAGAGAGCACAGATGTACAAAGAGTGTATAAAACCAAGGTTGCCGACTCTCCCGGAATGTCCGAGAGACTCCCGAAATTCGGGCAGTTCTCCCGGTATCCCGGGATATCTCCCGCAAGTGACTTGAGGCTTGTCCTGCCCCCCTGCCTAGCAACACTAGTTTATTAGTGTTGCTAGGGCCAGGGAGTGACTTGATCACAGGTTAGTATTAGTCAAGGGGGCAGGGCTTAATGACACAATTTGCATAAATCACTCTATTAAGCCCCACCCCCTGCATGCATCTATAGCTTCCCTCCGGGATTTCCCTGTTAAAAGTCGGCAACCCTGTATAAAACTCTAAGATAAGAGACTGAAACCATCTCCTGCCTGTAAGATTGTTGACACCTGCCGGTCTAGTGATCTGTCTGCAGCACAGGAAGTGTGAAGTGCAGTCACTGAATCACATCCCTAGGGGGCAATGCTGTAATGACATTGACTGATACATGCAATCTGGGGTATAATGCAGGGTTGCCGACTCTCCCAGAATATCCGGGAGACTCCTAAAATTCGGGCAGATCTCCCGGTATCTCAGGAGAGCTGGCAAGTCTCCCACAGGGAACTCAAGTCCCGCTCCCCACTTTCATTCATGGGGCTAAATTTACTAAGCTGCAGGAAAGGAAAAGTGGAGATGTTGCCCATAGCAACCAAATGAGATTCTAGCTCTCACTTTTCTATTACATCCTAGAGAATGTCAGCTAGAATCTGATTGGTTGCTATGGCCAGGGCCGGCGCGACCCGCTCCACAAGGGGATGCGGTGCATCCCGGCGCCATGCTGGATAGGCGCCGGACATCCCCCCGGACCCCGCTATACAGATTGGTAGCGTTCATACAGGAGGAGTACTGGAGGCATATTATGGGGAATACTGGGGGGAAGGAGAGGAATTGGAGGCATATCATGGGGAATACTCAGGGGGAAGGAGGGGAATTGGAGGCATATTATGGGGAATACTGGGGGAAGGAAGGAGCAGAATTGGAGGCATTTTATGGGGAATACTGCAGAGGGAAGGAGGGGAAATGGAGGCATATTATAGGGAATACTGGAGGGAAGGAGGGGAACTGGAGGCATATTTTGGGGAATACTGGGTGGAGGGAGGGGAACTGAAGGCATATGAGTGGGGCTGGAGTCATAAGGGACCGTATTCAGATTTAATAACGGCAAGTCACTTACGCACGCAAAGTGCGTAAGTGACCTGCCCATGCGCCTTCCAGATGTTACGCTAGGGTTACAATAGTAACCCTAGCGTATAAACAATCGGACGGAACTTTCCGAGGAAATGGGCTCTGCTTCCCTTCCGCCCGCTAAAGTATGGTAAGTGTACAGTGTGGGAGGGGGCTCCCACACAGTAGCGGATCAGTGGTCATATGTTTGAGTTAATGCAGGCTTATTGCAGCGTAAGCATGACAGAGAGGAGTGGCAGGGGGTGTGCCCTCCCCTCTGTCTCGCATAATTACAGACCGTCTCAGCGTATTTACACTAGCTTACGCCAGGCAAAGTTAGGGTAGCCTTCAAAGGGAGCTAGAGGCACATAATGGGGAATACTGAGGGGGGCTGGAGGCACATAATGGGGAATATTGAGGGGGCTGGAGGCAAATTATGGGGAATACTGGGGGCCTCAGAGACATGATGGGGATATTGAGAGGCTGCAGAGCCATGATGGGGAAATTGTAGTTCTGCAGAGACATTATTGGGAAATTGGGGGGCGTGGGTCTCATTATGGGGAAATTGAGAGGCTGCAGAGACATGATGGGGAAATTGAGAGGCTGCAGAGACATGATGGGGTAATTGAGAGGCTGCAGAGACATGATGGGGAAATTGTAGGGCTGCAGAGACATGATGAAGATACTGAGGGCTGCAGAGACATGATGGGGAAATTGGGGGGGCTGCAGAATCATTATGGGGATACTGAGGGACTGCAGAGACATGATGCGAATATTGGGAGACTGGAGACACATAAGGGGAAGTACATGCAAGGGGGAGAGATTGGATGAATATATGCACTACACACACACAAACTGGATAACTTTGGGCCGGATCCAGAACTACGTCCGTCTTCCATAGACGGACGCAGTTCAATAAACAGTAGCTACTGCGCATGTGTAGTAGCTATTGTACGTATTCTGCGTATCGTTTCGATGCGTAGATTGCGTATATGCTGTCTTAAAGCTATGCTTGCTAAGTTTCTGCAAAGGTTTCCAGGCCTAGTTAACACTTTCTACTCTATCACCCAGAATATCCGGGAGACTCCCAAAAATCTTCCGCAGAGGCAGAAGTCCTTTTCTCCCCTGCCTGGCATCACTAGTATTCCTAGTGTTGCTAGGGGCAAGGCGAGACTTGACGCAGTCAAACCACACCCCCATTCCATTAAGCCCCACCCCTTGCATGCATCTAAGGCTTTCCACCGGAATATCCTGGAGAGAAGCTATGAAAAGTCGGCAACCCTGCGTGTAACTGAGATCGCCATGGTAATCCAAGCTTTTAATTAATTGATGGCTGAACAATTAAACAAGATATCACAGTCTGCCACTGATTGCTGCTTAGAGGTTTGCAGCTCTTCAGCAGCTGAGCAGCCAGAGATAACAGTTGTGCAGCCACAGCAGAGATCGCTTTGAGCATTGTTTGACGGCTGTTTCTGTTGCAAGGTTGAGCTGATGAATGTTTTCTTTGCTATCTAGAATACCGCAATGAGGTCATGTCTGAAACATGAGGCAGATTGTTACACAATACACAGATGAGGTCTGCTGTCAGGGTGTCTGCCTGTGTCACCAGGACAAACCCCATAGTGGTGACATTGTACTGGAATTCCTGTCAGCAGCGACAGCGATCAGTGGATATAGTGTAAGTGATGCGGAGAGAGTGTGCTGAGCAGAAGGATTCCGGAACTCTACTGACTCGCAGAATATGGAGGTGTGTGAACAGCTGATGTGCATATTCAGTGGCGGCAGAGACAGGATTCTCTGATCCGCATTGTTTAGGAGAGAGCGGAGAAGGGGCGGAGGAGAAAGCGTGGACAGGGCGGAGGAGAGAGCTGGGACATATGTATGTGTGTATATATGCTAAAATGGTGCATGGCCTATGTCACACTATATGCAAAGATAAACTAGAGGGAAAAAAATCATGTTTAGCTTGGAGCAGAGAAGGGCTAGAAAGACAAGAGGAAGTAAACATGTATAGCTTGGAGCAGAGAAGAGCAACTACAATGGTGCATGCCGTGTGTCACACAACATACAGAGACAGACTAGAGGAAGTAAACATGTATAGCTTGGAGCAGAGAAGAGCAACTACAATGGTGCATGGCCTGTGTCACACAACATACAAATACAGACTAGAGGAAGTAACATGTATAGCTTGGAGCAGAGATGGGCCAGGGGGGTATATGATAGCAGCTTGGAGCAGAGAAGCGCAACTGTAATGGTGCATGGCCTGTGTCACACAACATACAAAGAAAGACTATAGGAAGTAACATGTTTAGCTTGGAGCAGAGAAGAGCCAGAGGGGATATTATAGCAGCTTTTACATATATTAAGGGGTGTAACCAGGAGGGGGACATTATTGAAATGAAGAGGTGAATAGATCACGAGGACATGCACATAAACTACAGAACATGTGGGAGATTCAGAGGAAATGTGTGGATAATGAGGTCACTGAAAGGGTGAGAGATAAGTGTAATATTCTCCCATCTGAGGGGGTAGAGGTAACACAGCAGAACAGTGCTTGGAATAAATATAAGGAGATCCTAAATCTTACATTAAATTGAGGGTAAAATAGCATCTAAGGTCAGTGTAATATTACATTTTAAATTTGCAACATATATACATTTTAAATAAAGAACATATAAATGAAACAGGTGTAGCCAAAATAAATTCTCAATTATTAATTAGAAATAATGAAAACTTTTCTCTAGACCTTGCTGGGCGTCTGCAACAATAAAATTTTAACCAAGCCCTTATTGTACAAGATTGCTACACTCCCCACTCCCACCAAATATACATGCTATAGCCATGGCGGGTCTTCCTGTCCCTCCGTCAGAAAGCCTTCCAGCGCAGCAGCCTATATCCTGAGGCCTGAAGCATGGGCAAGCGCGGTATCGAAATGCGGACATTTTCCCGCCCCCTGAACGCCCGCATTTCGTAATTCTGGATCCGTTCCTGTGTTTAGATAATGCCCATTTTTATAGGTAAAACATTTTATTTAATGAAGATTTCTGGTTAGATTCAGACTCATTGAGAAACCTGTTTGCGTTACGGACTGAGACGTCTCATGTCTGTTAACATTCCAGCCCTGACTGCAGATGATGAGAGAATTCCTCAGCGTTGGATTCTTTCCAGAGCCTGAAGAGCATACAGCGAGTCCTTGCCAACCGTGTTCCATCGAGCAAAATGAGTCTTTTGTTAATTTTCGGAACACCAGTTTTAACCCCCTGCTGGAGAACACAGGAGTGGACCAGCATTTCTAATTACACAGAGCAGCAAAAGGATAACTTTTTCTTGGCTAACAAGCGAATTGGCAGTCTCGAACTTGTGGTGGCAACCGCTTCTGACAGCAACCGGGCCACTTAGCGCAGGGCATCGTTGTTGAATCGTTTTTTTCTGCATCCTCGTTTTAATGAAGTCATGAATATTCCCAGCCGATGAGCTAGACGGGAATAACGATGGGCTATCTGCGAAAGTAAAAACTTAGCCACAAAGGAAGGCGGAAAATATGCAGGTGATTTTCCATTGCACTTCTTGCCTACAGATTAGTCATGGGCCCTTTGTGGCCCCCTGAGCCTTAACCTACGTCCCTAAGCTCCTTTCTGTGTCGATGTTACATTTGTTGACGCTTTTAACACTTGTACATGATGCTGCTGCTATGGTATTACATATAGTTGTCTTTCTTATTGATTAAATATATTATATTAATAAGTAATAATAAATAATAATAATAATTAGGATTATCGGCCCCAGCGAGAGAGGTGTATGGTGCCAACAACATTTCCTTAGATTTCCTTAGGAAATCATCCTGTTTATCTGGTTACCCCTTGCTGGGATCAATAATCATGCCAGTGTATGGCCATCTTTAAAATAAAAGTAGTATCTGAGCTCCACTGAAAAACTCTATTATGGGGGAATTTTCAGCCATATTGTTGAATATAGTCTAAACAAAATTAAGGAGAAATAAAGAGCTTTATTATGAAGAATATATTGTATATGTCCAGTAATAAAGCTCTTTATTCCTCCTTAAAGGTATACAAATTATACCTCATAATAGCATTTTATATTTCCTCATTAATCATTAGAGAGCCACGAATGCCAGCATGCCCTGGTATTCAGGGCCCTCTGTGCCATGTTAATGTCCCCCATATTAAATATATAAAATTTAGGAACGGTCATTCTATAGTAAAATAAAATAAAAAAATACAGAAAAAATAATTTTAAAAAGCCACTTATCTGCTCTGTTGGGGTCCAGTCTTGTAAGCTTCTAATCCTGGGGTGGGGAAGAAGAGGGTTTATAAATGTGAAGTGTATCTGTTTAATGTTTTTTTGTTTTTTACCTTTTTGTTTTACACCTGGTATGGTGTAAGCATAAGGTGGATGAGCAGCCACCATAGACGGATGGGCACACTTGCATCCATCTTCTGTGTTTAGTACCATTGTGAGCATTCATAGTGGTTATTTTTCCTGCACTTCCGTCTAAAAAAAAAATGGAATCACAGTTTTGAATCCGGGTCCAAAACAGTTAACAGGACTAATGGATATTTACACAAACTCAAATTCAGCTCCAGTGTCTGCTGATTCCAAATTAATGGGTCACCATTAGTGAGTATTATATATGCATTATAATTAATTAAGCACTTTGTAGGTTCTCTTTTACAAAAGGGTATATACAGTATATGATCAATTATTTAAAAAAGTTAGTCAACAAAAAACATTTAAATATATATATTAAAAAACACTGGACATAGCAAAAAATAAATAAATACCTTTCCATTCATTCCAGATGCCTGTATATTAGAAATATGGAATTGTAGACTTGAACAATTGATTATTGCTTAAAGTTCAATCATTACAATAAAAAATTACTTTGTGAAGATAAAACATCCAGTCTTGTAATTACTATGGATTATTTGTGTCTATAAATGTAAAACATATTCACATACCATCTCATTTTATGCATAAATTATTTGTTGGAATAATTTTTAGCTACACAATTATTATTTGCCATAAAACAATAATTGCTTGAGTGTATATAGTTTATTTATATGCCACCAATTAAAATAACATTACTATAGCAGTAAATAGTAAGACTAGGGAAATAGTTTTTATACTATTCATTCAATGTTGCAATTTTAGAATGAAAATGAAACATTACTTTAAAATTACTTTTAATTTTAAGGAAGTTTATTGTAAAACTTAAGGTTTTAAGTAAATATACACATTTACAATGAAATGTAGTTACAATAAAATGTCCTGGTGTGACTAGGATTAGAAGAAAACTTCTCACGAAATACACAAGGTGAAGTCAATATAACTGGCAGAATTATATCTGCTAGGATGACAGAGATTCTTCCGAAGGGGCGGTCCTATACATCCTTATAAATAAACCATAATATTAATAACAACAATAATAATCAAAATAATAATCAACATCAATAATTATTAATAATAATATAAATAATAATATGAATAATAATCTGCTTTTGAACGGACACAGATCTCCACGGGAGAGTCACAGGGGAGTTCACTTCCTTCACACACGCAGAGGTTCTGATCGCTGAGCGTACAGAGGACGCACGGAGCTCTCGATCAGGCCCACTGCCTTTATGAAGATATATGGCGGGTCCCAAAGCAAGGAGACCTTCTATAAGGTGCCTGCACTGTGACCCTGATCCAGGCATGCACAGAAATCACAATACAGAGTGCGTATCACCCTGTAACAGCTGCGCTTCCCTCTCTCGCGGTAGCTATGCTGTTGTATTCTTTTTACTGTTAATATAAGTCATGCTCTATTTACAAGATTTCTCGTTTTATCACAATGATGTCCAGTTTTATATATTTCTCTGAGACATACTTTCTTATGACATACTTGAACTAATGGCTGCTTGTTCTGTCTTAAGGAAACTTTCCCTGCCCGTTATTCAAACACTCAGGGTTCCGTGATGGAACACCCAAATACTTTAGGCAAGGGGCGTGGCTAAAGTGCTGAGATAACATGGGACTTTTTTTTAGCTCCACCCACATTGCAGCATCACCACTCCTAAACTCCTCCTATGAATCTGAATATGCAAAAAGTCAAACAGGCGAATGAATTACCCCACTGAAAGGTGTAAGGGGCAATATACATATTAATCAGAGGTCAAATATCCATTAAACATAAATATAGTAAAAGGAAGCCTACATCTTCTAGATGGTAAACCACAGTAGGGTAGTGATCACTAGGATGCTCTCTATTGGATGGTAGTCACTCAGGTACTTTCTTTATTGGGTGGAGTTCACTCAGGTGCTCTCTGTATTGGGAGGAGCTCACTCGGGTGCTCTCTGTATTGGATGTTGGTCACTCGGGTGCTCTCTGTATTGGGAGAAGTTCACTAGGGTGCTCTCTGTATTGGGTGGAGTTCACTAGGGTGCTCTCTGTATTGGGTGGAGTTCTCTAGGGTGCTCTCTGTATTGGGTGGAGTTCTCTAGGGTGCTCTCTGTATTGGGTGGAGTTCACTAGGATGCTCTCTGTATTGGGAGGAGTTCACTAGGATGCTCTCTGTATTGGATGGTGGTCACTAGGGTACTCTCTGTACGGGATGGTGGTCACTAGGGGTGCTCTCTGTATTGGGACCAACACTATGAATTGTAATGTTGATGGATAGTGGGCAGGGCTTCAGGATATGATTTGCATAAATTGCATCATTAAGCCACACCCCCCATACTGACATCTCTTTCTTTCCTCAGACATCTCCTGGGGTGAAGGAATGGAATGGGGGCTCCAAGATCATCATTTATTAGGATCCCATCATTATTATGGGGGGGACTCTATATATCATAAGAGAATTTCTAAAAGAAGTAACCGTACAGGTGAGAGAGCCCCCAGGCAGGGCCTCCTACAGAATTCATGGGGCCCGGGACAAACCAGCTGGGCCCCGCCCCCTTATGTGACATTATCAGTGATATCACATGGGTGGGGCCATGAAGTCCCGGCTGCCACCCCCCACCACCATCGATGGTGACTCTGCCCCAGGTGACCCCATCCTTCAGGACTCCGGCTTCTTTTGTCATTGTAAGCGTTGAGTACTTTGTAAGACCGCAGTGAATTTGTTTTATAGCAAAGAATAAAAACCGTGCAGCAGCGTTGACCTTGATATTCATTAATACATTTTATAACTCAATCAATCTGGGAAAACGTTTAATGTCATCCACGGCTTCTGGCACATTGCCGTCATCGCTCATCAATGTAATGATGTTCTGATATAGGATGGAGGAGAAGGGTCGAGGAGTGTTCCCATAGCGCTCTCCACCACGGCATGCTTAGCATCAGGGGAAGAAGGGCCCATAGCAAGGAGATGGGGCCCAAGTTTGGAGGAAGGTGGATTGAACTCCCCCTCTTTCTGTCACTTGCGCAGTGTGGTCACCATCTAGCGACCACTCTACGAATGCTGCTGTGATGCAGGGGTGTAACTATAGGTGGTGCAAGGGGTGAGTATGCTATGGAGGGGGAGGAGGGACTGCCTAGCCCCGCCCACTTCTGCAGTCAGTTCCGTCGGTGAGGCCGGCGAGCTGACCTTGACCTATATACCCCGACAGCAACAAAGCCGGAACTCCCGACCTTATTAGGTAATCATTAGGTAATTATTAGGTAAACATCTTTTAAGCAAATTAATTGCAAGATAATGGGTTCTTCTTAACTTACTCATTTCTATATTCCACATTGCATAGTGTTACTATCACGCACCCTCTGCTAATACTAAGCACATCTGTATCGGCCTGTTGTGGCCTTGTTAATCTACACGGTATTGACGTGTGCGTATACAAGCACATACAAACTGGAGAACAGCAGCCATCTTAGACTGCGCTGTCACACGTGTACGCACTGCCCACTCCTCTGGCAGATCTGTTGATTCCACGACGCTATCCTTATAGGATCTGCGCAGCGGCGGTTCCATCGTCTAGGCAAACCGACCCACAAGATTCACATCATCAACCCCAGGAACCTGTAAAAAAAAAAAGAAGTGCTTGAGCATAATATAAAATGTTCATCGTACCCTACTATACAGAATCATTTGCATTTATATATCTATATATTAAAAGAATAATATTCAGGAGAATGATGTCTGTCTGTGATGTCACTAGTCCATAATGAATTGGAAATATCACATTTATTTTCATTTATTTATTAACAGGTTTTTATATAGTGCCAGCAGATCACATATCGCTTTACAGAGAATATTTCACATTCACATCAATCCCTATCCCATTGGAGCTATGTCCCCTAACACATACATACACGCACAGACTAGGGTTAATTTCCTTAGCAGCCAATTAACCTACCAGCATGTTTTGGAAGCGTGGGAGGAAACCGGAGCACCTGGAGGAAACCCACACAGACACAGGGAGAACATACAAACTCCTCACAGAGGAGGCCTAGTCTGGCCTAGTAAGGCCTAGTGTGGGAAATGAACTCATGACCTCAGTGCTGTGAGACACAAGTGCTACTCACTGAGCCACCAAATAAATCATTCACGTTACATTGTTCCCCCTCTCTAGTCACACCCCACGTCCAGTTTTGAGGGTCCCAGAAAACAATGATCTTTCTTGCTCAACTAATATTTATTTTTTTTACCTGTTTTGTGAGTTTTAAAGCATCACACAGCTAATTATAGAGCTGCACTTGGCTCTAAGGCTGCCTGTATACATAGACACTGAGTTTTTGTGGTGGGGAGATGGGCTATGTGTGAAAGACAGGGAAGGGGGGGTAAAGGAATACTAAATAAGCGCAATTGACTCTGCTGGAATGCAGCTCTGCAAGTAATGATGATAAGATCTGACAAGTCTGCTTTCATGTACTGTAGCAATATCCCTACCACCCGCTGTGCATCTGAAAGAGAGCGCGTTCTGTAAAATTCACAGCACTCACCCTGATTAATCCCCAGACTTCCTGCTGCGATGGAATACATTGAGCTGGGTATTCCGGCCTTTAAAGTCACACAGATTCGGATTTTCTTTGAAACCCCCTAAAGGGAGGTGAGACAGATAGCAGGGAAGAGGCAGAAAGTTTTGAAGTGGAGGAATGAAGTAGGACAAGGAGCGTATCACCTACCGAGACACATAGCTGTGCCTGCAAGATCGCCATAATGAGGGCATGGAAAAGATGACATTTCTATCTATCTATCTGTCTATCTATCTATCTCATATCTATCTATCTATCTGTCTATCTATCTATCTCATATCTATCTATCTATCTATCTATCTGTCTGTCTATCTA
>WWET01001966.1:45341-64122 GCA_011038615.1 Limnodynastes dumerilii | reverse complement strand
GACACTACCTACTGGGTATTTATTCAGCATCATGTTTTGGCATCATGTTTCGTGGAGAGTAATAGTATGTGACTGGCATCACGTGTTTGCTATTTCCTTTCGGACAGGAACATGGATGTACTTACCAGCTATCTAACTACTGGCGTACTATTTACAATGATTGTATTATCTATATCTGAACTTTCTACTATATTGATGATTCCCTTAATCTTGGGAGGCACTACCTACTGATTATATGCGACTGTCCATACCACACATAGCGGCATTATCTGTTTGCTGTTTTTATTGACAAGAACACTGATGTATATAGTAGCCATATCACTACTAATTACCATTCATGATATTGAATCATATGTACTATCTGGATTAGAACTTTGTACGATGGTGATGATAGTTATGTATTTCTCTCCTTTTTATAATTACCAATATGTGCTATTGGTTGGCAGGACTTAAATGATATAGTTCATGTCTCTCTTGAATGTTTTGAATCTAAAATGTACTATGACTTTTTTCTTAAGATCCTAGTCCATGGTAATGGCCAACTGTGGCTGTTACTGTGACCCACATATTTGCATCCATAATACAATTTAAGGGACACATTGGGTAATACCATGTTTCCCCTATGTATATATGTATATATATTTCACATGTCTGAGTTGATACAAATACACTTTGGAATCTTATTTTCTACTTAATCAGTGGAGCGTAGAGATCTTGACATATCACATCATTGCTTAACTTGACAATATGAACATAATGGATCATTATTTGCTCACGTATAAAATTTAGGGTGATTCCACTTTAAAGATTAGGAAGACTGCTGCTACCGATAACAACATGGACTAAGACCTTCCACAGAATTAGAGTGATATTAACCTCTACCAATATTAAATGTATATGTAATTGTTTCATAAGTTCCCCTTTTGGCTCAATATTTTGTTTTTAACTTTTTAATCTGTTTCACTCACGAACACTGTTTCCCTACCTTGCAGGTGTTTGGTATCATATGATGGCAATCTGATTGGATAAGTCCAGATATTTCAATCCTTCAACCTTGCCCACCTGCATGCATCCTTCTGATAAAGAGACAGCGAAACGCGTGTCAAGACCCAGGATCGTGCGGCTCCCGTGTGCACCGGGACACCGCTCCTGTGAACTGTCTTCCACACAGCCCTTCCTGTAGTGAGTGCAGGGATATTGGACGGACCCGGAACGGAGGAAGCGCTGGCCGTGAGGCCGCTAGCTGTGTGTCTAGGGACAGACCTTTTGCTTTAGTTAGCTTTCGGCTGCTCCTGTTTCACCTGCTTTTGCTTCCCAGATGGTCGTTGAATGGGATAAGTAACCTTTCTTATCACCTATTATGCTGATACAGCTTTACGATATTTACTGACAAACCAGTTGCTGTGTGTATTATATACTTGATATTGTCTGTATCTTTGGATTCTTGGACAGTTCTATGTATATTTCATATTTCGCTTTGCATCACCATGGAACTTTTTATTGAGATACAAATAAAAGTAAATTTTTATTAATCTAACAGGCTGAGGCGTGTATTCTAAATGATTCTCCTGTAACTGATGTTATATCACTCTTGGTCTACTTCCAATTTTAGGCAGAGGGACTATTTATACTCTTTTCCAGTCTTTTGGAATGACTGCTGTAACTAGTGACTAGTTAAGTAATTATAATAATAGTTTTGCCAGAAACCCTCTAAGCACTTTTAGTATCCTAGGATGTATCCCATTTGCTCCCACTGATTTTTCAACTTTGCAAATTTTTGTTAAGATCTGCTCCTCAGTGAAAGGACTTGTCATTACATCCTTTGCACCAATATTCTTGCAATTTAAGTGTGGTCCCTTCACACCTGCTTCTTTTGTGAATATTGAACAAAAATAATTGTTATGATGATGTTGAAAAAAAAAAGATAATTGTTAAGAGGATTTTCTATAGGGATGACAAGACTCACACTCTCTGTTTTTAATACTACTATACCTTCTTTAATGTTTTGCCTTTTAAATATGTCATCATCTTGGGCCTTTTCAGCTCGGACAACCTTCTTAGCCTCCTTCTGCTTTGTAAGATACACTTCCCTGCCATCATTATTCTGAGCTTGCTTCTAATTCCTGACGGCCATCTTGTTGCTGTCACTATACTTGCTACTTCTTTTGTAAACAACATTTGCTTTCTTTTTTGGGGTTTTTCTAACCGTTTTGATAAAAAGCTCTGTTGGTGTTAATAATGAACTATTTACATATCCCCACCGCTCCTGAAATCCTTTCATGTGCCTCCCCTCTGACAAAGAATCACTTACACATATCCCCATCTCTGCAAAATAAGCCTTTCAAAATTCTAACACCTTTGTCTTTGTGTGGCACGAGTCTCTCTCTCTATGGCCCGTATTCAGTTTACCGATATGTGATACTTAAAGACCGTATATACGCAATCTACGTAACGGAAAGATATGCATGCGCAGTATCACATTTTGGTAAACACTGGATGTATATGCAATACATCCGGTTGTCTGAATACTAAAAAAGGCTAAGGGCCGGATTTACTAAGCTGTGGGAAAGGAAAAGTGCAGATGTTGCCCATAGTAACCAATCAGATTCTAGCTTTCACTTTCCTATTACATACTAGAAAATGTTAGCTAGAATCTGATTGGTTGCTATGGGCAACATCTCCACTTTTCCAAACCCACAGCTTAGTAAATCTGGCCCTTGATCTGGAGAAACGGCGATTTCTTCAGCACAGATTGGGACTCTTAAATGGAAAGAAGTAGAGACATAAATGGAAAAATACGAGGTTGTCAGCTGTTTGGGTTGGGTTTATTAAATAAAAAATACATTTCTATTGTTACTCCGGTCACAATATTTACCGATACTCACCCCTCCAGGGAGGTCCCACGATGATCTGTGAGATGTGAAGTAGAGACGGCTGGAAGCTCATTTTCATCTGTCTCCATTTTGAAAAGGCAGCCATTTTAGATTTTTTTTCAACAAATGGCTAAGTAAACCGCAGGAGACCGGTCAAAACCGTCGCACCAACTGGACACTGGAGAGGTGAGCAACACTCTCCGGGGAGTTTTAGATATAGGCTGTGGGGAAGGGAAGGTTAGGGTTAGGGTAATAAAAATCATTCAAGAAGAAGAGATAGAGGGTCAGAGAAAGAGATAGAGAAGGAGAAGGGGAGGAAGAAAAAGAGAAGGAGAGAGGGTCAGAGAAAGAGATAGAGGAGAGAGGGAGATAGAAAGAGAGGGGGAGGAAGAAATGGAGGAGAGAAAGAGAGGGTCAAAGGAAGAGACAGAGGGGAGAGAGAGAGAGAGAGATAGAGAGAGAGGAGAGGGGAGAAAGAAAAAGGGAAGGAAAGAGAGAAGATCAGAGGAAGAGATAGAGGAGAGAGGGAGAGAGAGAAGGAGAGGGGAGGAAGAAAAAGGGAAGGAAAGAGAGAAGATCAGAGGAAGAGAGAGGAGAGATAGGAAAGGGAGAGGAAGAAAAAGAAAAAGAGGAGAGAGAGATGGTCAGAGAAAGAGACCGAGAGAGGAGAGAGAGAGATAGGAGAGGGGGAGGAAGATAAAGAGGAGAGAGAGATGGTCAGAGAAAGAGACAGAGAGAGGAGAGAGAGAGATAGGAGAGGGGGAGGAAGAAAAGGAGGAGAGAGGGTCAGAAAAAGAGATAGAGGACCATATGCAGAGTTTTCCGATATGTTCTACTGCGTATGCGCAGTAATTCTGTACCGTAATCTACTGCAACGTCTTAGGGACCGCGAATATGCAATCTATTCGGTCTTTCATTACACCCTTGCCTCCATGAAATTGGTCAACTCCATAGACCTCAATGGATGAAATTAGAATCAGGGAGATTACCAAACACTTCAGGGAGTTAGGGAGATCACCCAATCTTCAGGGAGTCTCCCTGATATTCAGGGAGAGTTGGCAACTATGCTTTAACTTCTTATTTTAAGAACTTTCTTAAGTCTGAATCAGGTCCACAGAGTTTCTAAAGTCTGTACACAAGGGTCAAGTGCACTCCCATAACACTACCCTCTCACGTGTGGAATTTAGGAGACTTCAGTGTCCATAAACCTCCCTTAAGTTTTCCATACATATCACTGCGTGCGGAATGCTTAGACATACGGAAGTGCCTAGTCCAACTCATACTGTACAATTTAAATGCCTCCCCCCACAAAAACAGCGTATAATGTAACGTACGTAGGGACCAGTTCCATACAATCATCGTTCCGATGCTTACATCTGTCGTGCACATATGCAGTGAGCTTGCAAAACCCCACATATGCTTGCAGCTTCCTTAATTAGACTGGTGTTATTAACTCTTGATCCGGTCCAGCATCTTTAAATGTAATGAAAGTTTCTTGTTAATCAGCTGCATCGTCACTTTTAGCTTTTCTATAAAGATAGTAATGAAAATATTCACTGACAATTTAATAATCAATAAATACTGACATTTTTATTGTAAAATAGTTTTCCTGGAGGTGCTGGATACACCTATGGGTGGAGCTATTCACAGGACACACCTCTTTGGCATTACAGGACACACCCCTTTGCTGCAGCACCTTGATAGTGCTCTTACAATCTCCCTGATATTCATTTGCAAAAGTAGGCAACCATGCTTTTTACTACTGATTAACTAGGACAGGACCAACATGGATTTCACTCAGAAAGTTTACTTACTGTACGTCTGGAGCCTGCATCCATTACGTTAACAGAAGCTCAGTGCTCCCCTCTAGTGGCAGTGACGAACATTACAACAACAAGGAATTCCCTCCTTTCTGTGTCGAATCTGTTGCAGTGAAGTCGCAGAGGAGGCGAATGTGCTGCTGTGGAGCTGTTACTGACTGTTTGCCCTTCAGCCTGAGACTTTGCACAGTGACCGGCAGCGTGCAGGTCAGGTCCATGGCAGCTCTGGGCATACACAGGCACCTCCAGCATGTCTTGGGGAGGTGCCAACTTAGCACCAAGGCAGCAGGGGGGCACAGGAGGGGCACAGAGTCCTTCCCTGTGATCAGAAGGGAGCTCCTGCCCATCTATAGGCATGTCTATGAGGCCAACAGCAGGAACAGTGACAGGTGCAGGCTCAGGTAAGCTGCTGCTCTGCAGATCACCTTGTGACCTATTCAATATGCCTGTTTATATAGTAAAATACCCTCCAACATTCCATCCTCTGCTCCTGAGCTTCCAACTGTCAGTTACTATGGTAACCTCCTGTGTTGAAGAGAAAGTTTTTCAAACATCAGTTAATTCATTAAATCCAGATGAGTGACAGTTGTAAGCTGAGGAGCGGAGTTTTGTGTACCTGGTGGAATGGATCACGTTGGAGTGTCTGATTAAGTGACATGAGATAGATAATGAATGGTGAACTATTCCCATATTACTCTTAAGCTGGTGATACACAGAAAGATCTGACAAATTCAGTCTTTAAAATGATTGCACGCTCTGGAGCTGATCCCAAGTTGCGTTTCCGTCAGTGTTTTAGGTGGAAGCGCAGTGGAATTTCCCACTGCGCGTGTGCAGACCGGGAGCGAGCATATAAAGTCGGACGCAAGGCTACCCATCCGCCTTCTAGTCATAAACAACATAGTTAATTTAATAAAAAATATAGTTAATTAAGCCTGAATAGCAGTGTATTGTTGTACAGTATGGTCAGGCATATTGTGAACTAGGGATATATATTAAGGGGTGTTATTTGACTTTAAATTTATAAAAAAAAACACAACAAAAAAGAACATTTCAGACATGCAAACTTAGACTTCTACATTACATGTTGCAGCCTCTGCCTATACCGATCATTTTGCATGTTTCAAACAAATTAACATGTTCACTACGTCCTATTCCCATGGCTGCCAGTGCTTTGTTGTTCCAAAGAGCATTGCTTGATTTGATTTTTCAAACTCTTTACTGATCAATGATGTTACAATACGAAGAAATCTAAAAGAGAAATATTACAAGCGTTCGTTAAAGGAAAAAGTGTGAGTAAGGTTTTAAGCTCTTACACTCACCTGAGAGTTGTCTGCTGCACGAGGTTTTTCTGTTTATTCTTTATCACGAGCTTTGGAGGCTTGGAGGAAGGAATATTCATTTGTTGAAAAGAAGGAGACGACTGTAAATTTTAAGAGGAACTAATTTGAACTTTTAAGAGGTGGACATTACAATCTAGAACATTTTCTTGAACGTTTTTAAAAAAACAGGGGCGCTTTGATTATACCCGGGTGTATTCTTTGTTTTCTATTTATCGTTACAACCCGGCTTACGCTAGGAGGTAATATAAAAGGGTGGCAGGTGTTATCCCCTTAAACCCAGGATTCTTAGCTGACCCTAGGGAGTGCAGAGTTCAGTGTGCAATTATTCCTAATTGATGTTACAACATCGTCTATATTCTGAAGTGTGTACGCACAGCGATTCTGCATCTGGTTCCTCCTACAGGGCGTATATATTTAAATCTATGATGTCTATGATGGAACGCTTGAGTAGGGGGTTATGGGAGAGGAAATCACAAAGTTGATGGTAGTATAGAGGCATGAAACAAAGGGCTCATCGGGACTTTAAAATTGTTACCAGTGTCACGTTGTGTGAGATTTTATACGGGGTGTACCCGGCTTAAGTCTTTGCTTACCTTAAAATTGAGTATTGTGCGTCTCGATGTTATACAAGAATTCATCATCATGGACACCTTTTTTTTTTCCAGGTTCATGGAGTTATTGGAAAAGGTTAAGCTGGGGGGCGGTGAGAATGCGATTGTACGGCATACCCAGAGGAACAAAAAGCTTCTGGTACGAGACAGACTGAGAATGCTTCTGGATGATGAAGACTTTTTAGAATTATCTCCTTTTGCAGGACTTGGACTGTCCTACGGAGATGTCCCCTCTGCTGGCTGCTTGTCTGGTACAACACTAACACTATACACTGCGTTTCACACATTTTATGGGTATTGACCTTCAATTGTATATTATCTCACACAAAGGTATTGTTGCAATGCGACAATGGACCAGTTACAGACTTCAGTTATCCCCTTGAGATTTTTTTGCGTCCTACGAATTCTGTGTTCCCCATTAAGACCTCAATCTGTTCTATTCAAAAACGGACAGTTCCAAAAAAAGGATTGCATCGGCGTGACTAGGTATAACAATAGAGGTGCGTCCGCACTGCGTCCTGCGCCAGACTTCTAAACTGCCGCCATTTTACATTCGCACGATTTGTAAACCTTATGTTAGACCCTGGCTATCATGCTGACCATGAGAAAGGAGTGGTTAGCAGTCCATTGATTGGACGCATGGATACTGCGGACCCTGCGCTTCCTGCGTTCCGATATCCGATCGATCAAAAAAAATCCAATCTTTTGTTGGGGCGCCATGGTTTCCGTCCAATCGTATTTATTTACTTTCGCTTTGACATCAGGTCTGTTCCATGGACAGACTTTTCATGTGGACGGGTCAGAACATTTTTAGGCTAGGTGGGCAAGATTTACTTTCATTTTGGCGATCTGCCTTCTCCCCTCCCAAACATGAGAGGAATGCCAATAGTGGGGGAGAGCAGGAGCCCCCTCTATCAGTGGCTGGGACCCGGTGGGCGGCCATATTGATGGCTGAATTGTTGGCAGTCGGTCATCGATGATCTGTATTTTAACAGATCACTTTGCTGCGATACCGTGACGACGTTCATCTTTTTTCGTGAGTCTCCCACGAAGTGGCGACGCTACCGCGACTGCTGTCTCTACGAAGACTCCAGCGGCGATAGGTAAGTTTAATTCATCCTATCCCTAACCATCCTTGTTCCATAACCTTAACCCTCCCCTAAGCCTAAGCCATCCTCATCCTGCATCCTAACCTTAACCCTCCCGTGGCCTAATCTTAACCAGAACGGGCATCTTGTTGAAAGAGAAACATTGGACATTGTGCCCGTCTGGCATTAAGCAGATGTCGGCACAGAGACAGCCACAAATAAACTATCAGCTGTATCAATGTAAAAAATGGCTCATGGCAGCGCTGACTACATCCCCGTGCAGACACATATCTATTGCTGGCTCTCGGCAGTGGTAAGAGCATCTGACAGCCGGTGATACTGATGTCTCTGTATGACCATGAGTCGGTATTTCAGTCATGCAGACTCCTTAGTGACCTGCCGTCCAGAGATACAGGGTGTCTCCCCCCCCCTGCAACCCCAGATATAATCTATCAGGCTGCCACAGACGGTGCCCCTGACCTATTTTATGGGCAAAGTGCCCATTTACCCCCCAGTTCTGACGGCCCCGTGTTTCACCTACTAAGAATGACCGGAACGTTAATGTATTCACCCCCAGATCCGGGTCAGACTTCCGTGTGACAGTAGAATCTATTGAAGTTTTGGTTAAGGAGCTGTCCGATACGGTTGAAGGTTATTTTTTTTGGCAACCTTCACTTCTTGTAACTTTCTTAATTGTAGTAAATGAAGATTATTATAAATAAAACTAAAAAGTTTTTCTTAAAAGATATTGATTTAGATCAATATCCCACATTCTGTTGGAGGAATATTTACACATCAGCCTCTCAAATTTGGGTGTTAACCTGGGGTATTTTATTACACTGTCTAAAAAGGAAAAATTGATCTGTTGCCCATAGTAAGTAATCCCAGACTAACTGTCATTAGTTTATTCTACGGTCAGTTTGGTTGCTATTGACAACACCTTTAAATGTTTCAGGTGTGTGAATCTGCATGCAGTAAAGGAGTGTGTCTGTATTTGTAGGCATTGGAAAGATCTCCGGTATTTGGTGCATGGTCATTGCTAATGACGCCACTGTGAAGGGGGGGACGGCGTATCCCATATCGGTAAAGAAGCAGCTGAGGGCTCAGGAGATATCCATGCAGAACAGATTACCCACCGTCTACCTGGTGGACAGCGGCGGAGCCTTCCTGCCTCTTCAGGTATCACGTCCTGCCTTGTATCTTCTGGTTACAGCCCTGTGTACCTGCGTCATCATGACTGTGTCTTGTATTGACAGGCCGAGCTGTTTCCTGACAAGGAGCACGGAGGGAGGACGTTTTACAATGAAGCCATAATGTCAGCGATGAAAATCCCTCAGGTACATACAACATAGGGACAGGGGACCGGGTCCTCCAGAGTGTGAAAATAAGAGGAAATCAGGTGGAAAGTTACACCTGGGCAAAACCATGCTGAATTGCAGGGGAGGCAAATGTCATCTGTTGCAAAGAGTATTAAAGTCGATAGGTGATGTTTCCTATCCCAACTCTAAATAACAGTGTAATAGTAACGCTGGTCAGTATGTGTGTAATAATACAATAATATTAGAGATGAGAGGTGATAAATAACAGTGTAATAGTAACGCTTGTTTAGTATCTGTATAATAATATAATAATAATATAATAGTATTAGAGATGAGAGGTGATAAATAACAGTGTGATAGTAACGCTGGTCAGTATCTGTGTAATAATATAATAATAAAAGTATTAGATTAGAGATGAGAGGTGATAAATAACAGTGTGATAGTAACGCTGGTCAGTATCTGTGTAATAATATAATAGTATTAGAGATGAGAGGTGATAAATAACAGTGTGATAGTAACGCTTGTCAGTATCTGTGTAATAATATAATAATATAATAGTATTAGAGATGAGAGGTGATAAATAACAGTGTGATAGTAACGCTTGTCAGTATCTGTGTAATAATATAATAATATAATAGTATTAGAGATGAGAGGTGATAAATAACAGTGTGATAGTAACGCTTGTCAGTATCTGTGTAATAATATAATAATATAATAGTATTAGAGATGAGAGGTGATAAATAACAGTGTGATAGTAACGCTTGTCAGTATCTGTGTAATAATATAATAATATAATAGTATTAGAGATGAGAGGTGATAAATAACAGTGTGATAGTAACGCTTGTCAGTATCTGTGTAATAATATAATAATATAATAGTATTAGAGATGAGAGGTGATAAATAACAGTGTGATAGTAACGCTTGTCAGTATCTGTGTAATAATATAATAATATAATAGTATTAGAGATGAGAGGTGATAAATAACAGTGTGATAGTAACGCTTGTCAGTATCTGTGTAATAATATAATAATATAATAGTATTAGAGATGAGAGGTGATAAATAACAGTGTGATAGTAACGCTGTTCAGTATCTGTAATAATATAATAGTATAGAGATGAGAGGTGATAAATAACAGTGTGATAGTAACGCTGGTCAGTATCTCTGAAATTCAACCATTGAACACATTCATGATTTTGCTCAGGTGTAACTTTCCACCAGTTTTCCTCTTATTTTAACACCCTGGTCCAGGCTCCCTGCTATACTGCTCTACTCTTACTCTGGTTTATTATGATAGGATTATCCCCAACGTAATAACATGGACTGCAGTGTTTTGGGAGGAGATGAGGGAATTATACAGGAGTGAAGATAATGTGGAAGAATGTAAACAGAATATGCAAGCCGAGTAATTATCACCGTTATAAAGACTTGACGTCAGTTTATGTACATTGTTAATTGAATGTTGATATTATGCCCCCAAGGAAGACAAATTCCAGAAGTCATTTGTATGAGTTAAATCATCGCTATTTGTTCTGTCTTTATTAGGAGCGTGCCCCTGGCTCGTGTTTGCACACAGATAAATACACATTGAATAAAATAAATGTAGGAGTCTATGTTTTGTGTTACGGATGTGTAGTTGTATTCTGTTTATTTGTTGTCCGTTATATGTTGCTCTGGATATATTATATATAAGGTGGTTGGATCACATTTCGGATTACAGCTTTCTGCCGAGGTTGATGTTGCAGAAATTAGATTAAAAAGCTTTCCTTTATATCACTCTGCTAATCATTTATGTACACCGGTGTAAACGCAATATGACAGGAGGTTCCGTTGCAGGAATGGTCATTGTTTTATTGCCGCTATAGCAAGTATGTGTCTGCATTCTGGTAATCTTTCCGCCGTGATGCTGCAGGTTAGAGGTGCGTTAGGGGGGGTTTGGGGCGCCGTTTTGATGATTAGAATTTTGACAGATCACGTCCCGGCAATAAAATGGCCACTGCTGTAATGTTTTGTCTGTGTTTTGATTGGACGGCTTAGTTGCTGTAACGGCGGTGTGTTTAAATATTGCAGTGACGATGGCAGCCTAACCCTTAATTCAGGGACAGTACATTGCATTCAGAACGAGTACCCTGTTAAAATAGGAACGTTCTATGTTATACTGGTACCGTTATAACATTTTTGTCTGTACGGAAATAGTTGAAATAGTGATTTCTGAACCCGCAACTACATCCCGCCATAAGGCTCCGATCCACACGGCTCAGACAGTTTTATGTCATTCCTGTAAGGGCAGAGCCGGATCCAGGTTTTGAAGTGATCAGGTCCCCTGAATGCTCTTGGGGTGCACAAGACACTGGTGCCTTTGCAATTTACTTACTGTAACTAATAGTAACGGGTCTCTGATGGTCGGGGGCTCATTTTAGTTTTCAGACTCCTGCGCACAGAGATTTCAGCGGTCTGGGTGGGTACACAGAAAGAGGGAACGCCTCTATTCCGAATTGACAAAGAGGGAACGCCCACTTGTTAACTAAAGCCCCGCCCCTCTGCCTCCTCTTGTGTTTTCTGTGGAGCAGGTGGCGGTGGTGTGTGGTTCATGTACTGCTGGAGGGGCTTACATCCCGACCATGGCGGAAGAAACCATCATGGTGGACCGGATCGGGACTATATTCCTGGCCGGACCTCCGCTGGTGAAAGCTGCCACAGGAGAGGACGTCTCGGCGGAGGATCTGGGGGGAGCCCGGCTGCACGCCAAGTAAGAATCGTCTTCTACCGTTACTTCATTTATATAATGAGGGGTCTTTATTTTTCATTCAAAAGCTCATTAGAGCCGCGGTCCCTGAGATTTGGGAGGTGGGGACGGTGGAGGTGAGTTTTGCCCCTCAGTCCCTATAACAGGCTATAAGAGTGATCTTCGTGATTACATTTCCTTTTGGTTGGTTTTTATGACCGTCATAAGATTACATCAGTGTTTTCCCAACCCTGGTCCTCAGGAACCACGAACAGTGCACAGAACAAGCGATATAGGGGCAGCTCCAGACCTAAGCGCTTCTTACCTTTCATCGCGTAGCGTATTTTCTATGCAGTCCCCTCGCATATACGTACTTTGTCCGTTTTTCGCTTGCCAAACCCTACCTTAACTTTTCAAAGCGTAACTACTGAGGTACGTAATGGATTCACATATACCTAAGCCACGCCCATACTGTACGATTTAAAAGCCTCACCCCGCCTCCGAAGCGTAATTACGGGTTTCGTTTGGCTCCTTCGTTCGTGGTTACGCTGTTGATACATGGCTGGTACGTACGTTCAGAGTTACATGGTGCAACATCTGCTGCGTGCCTGCACAGTAACTAAAAATGGACGATTTTACGTCAACGGCTAGTGTATAATCGCTCGCGTACGTAGTTTAGGATCTGGCCCATAATGAGTACCACCTATGGAACTTTTTAATTGTGTCAGTCAGTAATAAACACAGCTGTGCTCCATCCGGAGACCTGGAAATCATGCCCTGTTACTGGTTCCTGAGGTTCACTTCATTACATGATGTAGTGATGGCTCTATGCATGGTATAATCCTCCCCTTCATTTCCCTCCTCATGCTCAGAGCCCTGAGGCTCATGTGTTGGACTGGACACCATACTGCAATCACCTCCAGAGTGATTTTGGAAAGGAGCTAATGATTTGTATTAGGACAGCTAGAAAAATATCAGATTCCTGCTTAAATATAATCTGCTATATTAAAGGAAATAAAAGAAGATATTTTATTATATAAGGCCTTAGAAGGGGCTGCAATAATCAGATTTCACACACTGTTTTACAATGTTATCTGTTCATAATACATTATTGTCATTGGTAATGTCATCTAATATATAAAACTGTTGTAGACTGTTCTGGCCACTAGGGGGTGCTCTTTGTAAAGCTTTTGTTTCATGTATATAGTTATCTCATGGTGTTTATTGTGTTGCTGTTTAGAGTTAGTGGCTGCGTGGATCATTTCGCATCCACAGAATCCGATGCGTACAGCTGCGCCCGACTGATCGTTTCCACCTTAAACTTTCATCCACCGCCGGATGACGGCGTAGAATTTGAGGCTCCCTGTTATGACACTCGGGAGTTAGAGGGTCTCGCTCCCCGCGATTATTGCTCCACGCTGGATGTGAAGCTGGTGAGTGTGCGCAGCCTGGATACTATGATCTCTGCTGGCTCTAAAACTGTCCTGATCTGCCCTGTGCCACTATGTACTGTCCTGATCTACCCTGTGCCACTATATGCTGTCCTGATCTGCCCTGTGCCACTATGTACTGTCCTGATCTGCCCTGTGCCACTATGTACTGTCCTGATCTGCCCTGTGCCACTATATACTGTCCTGATCTGCCCTGTGCCACTATGTACTGTCCTGATCTGCCCTGTGCCATTATGTACTGTCCTGATCTGCCCTGTGCCACTATGTACTGTACCCTGTGCCACTATGTACTGTCCTGATCTGCCCTGTGCCACTATATACTGTCCTGATCTGCCCTGTGCCACTATATACTGTCCCGATCTACCCTGTGCCACTATGTACTGTCCCGATCTACCCTGTGCCACTATGTACTGTCCCGATCTACCCTGTGCCACTGTATACTGTCCTGAGTGTCCGCACCACTATATACTGTTACTGAATACTGCTATGAAGGGATCTGTGCCGCGATATACTGCATAGCTCCCCGCATTAAGAATCCTGAAAGCAGGACAAAGGGCTGTATTCACACATAAGACAGATCCGCAATATCCCCCCCGTCCTGACCCTAATCCGCTCCCTGTTTTTAAGTATCTTATGTTACTTACATGTGCCTTAGGGCTACCTTATCTGACCATGCGTAGCTCCATCTTAAGAAGGAAACTACACATAGACAAAGCCTCTCCCCCCGCCTTCCCCGGCTAATATTAATCCCTCCCTATTATAGCAGCCCCCTTCATTAATATTTCCTCACCATCGCTACATAAATCTGTTCTGCAATACACTTCTATATTCCGTGCTCTGGATGTTATACTTCTCTATGTCATGATGTCATAGGCGTGATGTTTATATACGCGACAGACTGTATATTATAGTAAGCTTGCTATGGAATTGATTGCAGTTCTCTGCAGATCCTCAGTCGTCTGGTAGATGGCAGTAAGTTCTTGGAGTTCAAATCCGAATACGGAACAACACTGGTGACGGGATTCTCATCAATCGAAGGGTAAGTCCCAGATGTTTGGACACCAGGCACCAATGTTCCCCTCCTCCCATCAGAATAAAACACATATTTGTCCTCATCATAGTTATCCAAGTGCCTCCATATTTCTCTATGTGCCACCTAGGCCCAAATAGTTCTCCCTGCGATCTTCGTTAGTACCATATATATATATTTTTATTTTATTTTATTTAATAACAGATTTTATATAGTGCTAACAGATTACGCAGCACTTTACAGAGAATATTTAACATTCACATCAGTCCCATTTAAGTTCCCTAACACACACACACACACACACACACACACACGCGCTAATTTATTCAGCAGCCAGTTAACCTACCAGCATTTTGGAGTGTGGGAGGATCCCGGATAACCCGGGGGAAGCCCACACAGACACAGGGAGAACATACAATGTCGGATCTTCTTTCATATGGTGGTGCGCTTGCGGCACTGTGTGTAGGCAGCGTAATGCAGTAAATGTTCATTGGGGGTTTATCATACACATAACAAGGCTGGGTCAGTTCAGTGGGAGTGCGATGAAGAAGGTTTTGTGTTTCCTCTCTAGTCATTTGGTTGGCATTGTGGCTAATAATGGAGTGCTGTCCCATGATGCATCTCTGAAAGGAAGCCATTTTGTACAGATCTGCACCCAGCGCGGGGTCCCTCTGCTGTTTCTTCAGAATACAGTATCTCAGGAAGCCCTCCCCCCGAGCGTATCCAAGGTAACCACAGGCATGATATATAACTTCCACATGGTTTTGGAGATTGCTTTTGTGCTTTGTAGAAAATGGAGAAATGTCACTTTTAAACCTAGCACCGGATTGAGACCTCTGCACATGCTCCGTATGTACGGGGGCCTCGCGGCAGAGAGGAGTAAATACCCATGTCGCTCCTCTCTAGCGTACAGATCCAGGCCATAAACCTGCCTTAACCTCTCCGTAAGGATCTGCGTTCGTTCGCTCACAGATCCATTCGGAAATGCCAAATGCTGCCCATGTGTTCTATCTGAATTAGGGTGATCTCCCCGACTCCCTGAAGTGTTGGACAATCTCCCGGATGCTGATTTAGTTCCGGAAGTCATTGCGGTATGATGACAGAATATAGAAATTTCATTGATCTTTAATGCTGGATTCACACTTTTACCTGATCGTTCTTAAACATCTCAGTGTGTCGCTCACCTGTATATAGATAGATGGATCCTTAGCGTCATCCGGTGTTTCTGAGTCTGAGTAAACACAATTTACACAAGTTTTATTTCTGCAGACGTTACTTATGTTCTCACCTATCCTTTTCCCATGGAATTTGTTCGCTGCGTGTCTTATAGATTCAGAATCTCGGTTCTAGAACAATAATTTAATTGTCTTTCAGGCAGAAGAGACAACGAACAGATTGAAAGCCCAGGCTTCGATGATTTCCGCTGTCGCCTGTAGCAACGTGCCCAAGATTACACTGGTCATTGGTGGCTGTCACGGGGGAGAGAGCTTTGCCATGGTACACACCCTGATAGAGAATAAAACAATACTTAATATGACGCATGATATAGGCCGACAAGATTTCGCTATTTATACGGAGAGCGCTCGGAATATTAGAATAAACAGAAACGTTCCATTATGGCTACGTGATAACAACATGATTTCCATAGATTTATCGGCCTCATTATTACCGGATCCAGAGATTTCATAAGCATACAAAAAAAAAGTTTTGGGGCCAGATTTACTAAGCTGTGGGTTTGGAAAAGTGGAGATGTCGTCCATAGCAGCCAATCAGATTCTAGCTCACTTTCTTTTTACACACTATAGAATGTCAGCTATAATGTGGCTGGTTGCTATGGGCAACATCTCCACTTTTCCAAGCTTAGTAAATCTGACCCTTGATGTGACGTTTGTGTCTGTAATACTTTGTGGACTGTTGTTTTTTTTCAGTGCGGGAGATCATTTGAGCCAAACTTTTTGTTCCTTTGGCCGAACGCGAGGACGGGTCTCGTGGACGCAGACAGGTTGTCAGAGAGCGGTTATCAGGGAGGAGATTGGGCGGATGAGACAGAATTCAGGGCTCACATAAACAGGTATGAAGACATCTTTTACCGTTGTCACGTCACACACAGGGATACGTAAATGATCACAGTATGTAATGTGCACATAGAGGCACAGAAAGTGACGGCAGATAAGAGACACATGGCCCATCCAGTCTGCCCAAAAACATACTGACTCTAGATTTAGTTTAAGCCTCCCTTATATTTATCCCCAGCACGTTCTCTTGTGTTACCCTTTACCACCTCTGATGGGAGGTTATTCCACTTATCAACCACTCTTTCAGTGAAGTCCTTTTTCTGTACGTTTCCTCCAGTTTATACACATGTCCTCGTGTTCTATTACACCTCTCCCCATGAATAATGCCCCCTCCTGTACTTGGCTACACCCCGTGATATATGTGAAAGCTGCTGTCATATCCCCCTTGCCCCTTCTCTGCTCCAAGCTATACATGTTACTTCCTCTAGTCTAGACGAGAGAGAACATTGGGTCTGGGGAGAACATTAATGCTTCACGTAGTGTGTTTCTCGTATGGTAAAGAATAACAACAACATGAATTCCCGCTTGAGAAGAGGGGATTTTAGGAGAGCATTTTCTTTATGGTATATTATATTATATTATAGTTATGTTCTATGTGTTTCTCAGTCTGAAGGAGGAAAGTTCAGCTTTTTACTCATCAGCCAGACTCTGGGACGACGGAGTGATTTTACCTGAAGACACAAGACAGGTGAGTAGCCAAGGCCCAAGATACATGGTGTAAGAAAGGCAGGGAGTGATGATATCAGAATACAGCCTTTCATGTCATTGGTTCCATGTGTCCCAATTCTCTGTGTACTCAATGTCATTGGTTCCTAGTTTCCTGATTGTGTACTTGTGTTCCCCTAATGTCATTGGTTCCTAGTGTCCTGATTGCTGGTGGTCCCCTAATGTCATTGGTTCCTAGTGTCCTGATTGCTGGTGGTCCCCTAATGTCATTGATTCCTAGTGTCCTGATTGCTGGTGGTCCCCTAATGTCATTGGTTCCTAGTGTCCTGATTGCTGGTGGTCCCCTAATGTCATTGGTTCCTAGTGTCCTGATGGGCTGTGCACTCTGATGGTACTGTTCCTAGGGACCTGATTGGTTGTAATTTCCCTGATGTCATTGTTTCCTGGTGAATGGATTGGGTTTGAATAATAACCGCATCCGCCTCTGCTTATTCAGAACAGAGCTCTAGATAAACGTACAGAGCTGCGATTAGATCTCACCAGCTCTGAATGGCCATATTACTGTGTAAACAGGGTTTTTATATGGAAGCTGTATTTGCATTATATAGGCAGTTTTTAAGAAACATGGGGATTATGTGGGTAGCATGGTGGCTCAGTGGTTAGCACTTGTGTGTCAGTGCTGACGTCATGAGTTAGATTCGGATTAGGCCTTATCTGTGTGTATGTTCTCCCCGTGTCTGCGTGGGTTTCCTCCCACACTCCAAAAACATGCTGGTAGGTTAATTGGCTGCTGAATAAATTAGTGTGTGTGTGTGTGTCCTTATTATGTAGTTCAAATGGGGCAGCGAATGATGTGAATGTGAAATATTTTCTGTATATTGCGCTATATAAAAACCTGTTAATAAATGAATATGTACGTTTTTTGCCAATTTCTGCAATTATTAATTGTGATTTAATGCTGTTTTTTTGCCAGGTCCTTGGAAAGTGCTTGAAAATTATCAAACAACAAAAGTATGAAAAAGTCACCTGTCAGAGTTCTCCGATGTTAAGAATGTAACTGGTGTAAATATGCCCCAATCAACACCATAGAATAACTTCATTATCCAGAGCTGTGTATATAGGGTATAAAAGTATCTTTTGTACATTTGTGCCTTTTTCTATATGAATAGCTACAATACAACCATGTGTATAAAAATAAATAAAATGTATATCTATGTATTTTAAAATTTTCCTTCTGTTGTACGATATTTCATCCTGTATGTACCATTCAGCTACACAGTCATTAATACCTAGCTAATTGAATATATGAAAGGTTTTACTGGATAAAGTATCAGAAATGTGAGATTGTAGGACAATGAACAATTGATGCATAAAATAAAATCTTATATATTGGGATTTATGCTGTTAGAGTTAGGACACCACAGCAGAAAGGCCTGGATCGTGGCTGGTGGCTTATCGTATATTTGCAAATGTGTGTAACGGCTGTTTCTGCATATTATTTTACAGATAGGATGATATAGTGTGTTACTGGGGCACTTTCTCTCCTGTCTGTGCAGATTACCCCGGCCTTTCATGCAGCTGTCTCTATTAACCTATAAATTGATTTGAGCAACCCCCATTTTTGTGTAACACTTGAATGAGGCGAGTGCACAATTCTTTGCGGGGGAATTTAATTTAGATCCAGATTCAGAGCTTGAAAGTAAGGGCCTGATCCAGCGCTACGAAAATTCGCACGACGGGCGAATGCGAAAATACGCTCGTCGTATCAACCTACACGCCCCTAGC
>WWET01001966.1:12511-23107 GCA_011038615.1 Limnodynastes dumerilii | reverse complement strand
AAAAAAATACAAAAATAAAGGTTTTTAAGTTGAATGAAGCTTTAAAACAGTTCTCACAATATGGAAGAAGTTCAGATTTGAAGACACAAAATTCAATATTTATACTGTTATTTTAATTCATTTAAACACAAACCTCAAATGTTTACTTTTACCTGTTTTCAAGTCTTATTTGTCCATAAGATTATAACACAACAAAAAATAAATCTTTGGCAATTCTTCATATTGCAGGAGACAGATTAGTGTCAGAACTGGGAAACATCGGCACAATCTGGGGCATTACTACTGGGGGTCAAGGGGTGTGGCTGCTACAGGGCCCTGAGCAAAGGGGGGGCCATGGCAGCTGCTCTTCCTGCACTGTAAGCAAGCCATCAGAGGCCGACAGATTAAAATATCACTCTACACTCCATGTACGAGTGTGTGTGTATAGCTCCATGTACGAGGGCGCGTGTGTAGTGCTCCATGTATATATAGTTCCATGTATCAGCGCACGTATGTATAGCTCCATGTATGAGCGTATGTATGGCTCCATGTATGAGCGTATGTATAGCTCCATGTATGAGTGTATGTATGTATAGCTCCATGTATGAGCGTATGTATGTATAGCTCCATGTATGAGTGTACAGCGCTGTTTTAAGCGGTCAGTCTCTGGCGGTTTCTATCGGACAGTGGTCATACCTGGCTTCAATAAGTCCTGCCCATCCAAACTCAGACCCTGCCTTTTTGCTATGGGACCTGTCCTATGAGTCTGTCCTTGTCCCCTACCCCTGCGTAGTCACTTTACCATATTAGCACCAACATCAGGAGCATGGTCAACGCTTATGAGATACACAAAACTTTGTTAGCCGGATAGATCCTCGTTCTATAGAATCTTTGAACTTTGGGCAGCTACAAGCCACACAAAATGCAATATGTTCCATTAGAGATGTGGTTATATTTGTTTTTAATTAGATATAAAGCAGACCTCAGTGACCATTAGCTCTCCAGGTATTGCAAAACTACTACATACCCTCCAACATGGCCCCTTCCATGCGGTACACAATACTCCGCTCCTGAGCTTCCAACGGTCACTCACCTGGTTTTAACAAATGATCTGATCTTTGTAAGATATTTCTCTCTGACACAGGTGGTTACCATAGTGATAGACACCATGTAAACCGCACGTATACCCAAAACGCGTCAGACTTCTGCAAAGTGTTGAGTAGTAGGCGTCACCCAATTGCCAGGAGCCAATGGCTGAGGAGTTTTCATTTAGTAAGTAAAGGCAGAGTTGTTGTTAGTCATAAGTCATGCAGGTCTTAATGTCCATCTGATTGGTTCCTCCTGTCAGCCAATAAGGCTGTGTGTTACTAACCAGTCACCTCACAATGCACAAAGGGCTCTTAAAGCAAGGCTTACCAATAAATTAAAACTAGACGTACCCTGCTGTATATCACATAAAAGGTCTGGCCCAGGATGCACAGCACATGTGATTGGTATAGGAGCCTCAGGGATATTAGCCAATGTTTGTTTATGCGATGACGGACGGGACCCCTGAAGGACGTCCCTACGTAGGCGACGGTTCTAGTCAGTATCTCAAGTTACGAAACTTTGGCTTTTTCAAAGACAACATGGGCTGCTTGATCGTGGGCTTGTCTCCAAAAAGTTTGGCTTCACTTTCCGTGGTTGGGAAACGAGTGTGGTAAATGTCCGGATACTCCTTCTGAAACTGGGAAAAAAATGAAGAAAATTAAACAGGATAAAGGATACACAGTGTATTAGGGCAGAGATCAGTACAGAAAAAGAGGGAACAATCCTCAACTATAGAGGGTGATGGTTTATAAAGGTGGGTGGAAAAATAAGTTCACTGAAAGGGTTATAGATAAGTGGAATAGCCTCCCATCCGAGGTGGTAGAGAGTAACAGTACAACAGTTTAAACATGTGTGATAGAAAGATATCCTAAATCTCACATTAAATCTAGGGTCAGTATGGTTTAAAAAAAAATCGTGACATTATTCTTAATTTCTCTGCGGAAACATTTTATTGGACGAGCCCAGAAAGCAGCCGCGACACACAAGTTCTGACCTGTTTCAGCTTTTTCTTCTTCTCCTTTACGGACAGACGTTTATCTTTCACAATACTTTCTAAAAGTTCAACGATGGCGGCTTGTGACGCAGCCACTTTCTGCTCTTCAAACTCTTGGGTGGTGATCTGTTTACAGAAATAGAAGCCGGAAGCGAGATCCGATGGATCTATCATCTGTGCAGACAGACATAACGGTTAGTAGCGGAAGGGAAAATAGAAATAAATCTAAGATGAATAAAAACCTGTAAATCTGAAATCTGCTGCAGATACAACACTGATTTTCCGGCATTGAACGATACGGAATCTGTTAGTCCAGACAAAATTTTGAGTGGGAATTTTAATATCTTCCACCCGCCAGACCGTTTTACTGGTCGTGATGAGTGTAGCTGCGTTATCGCTTTTTAGCTAGTTTATTATTTGAATTCAATTTAACCCTACCGTCTAACGGATTTGAGTGTCATAGATGGTGTCTAGCAGTCAATGGCACTTTACAGACATACAGGGGTAGATCCAAAACCAAGTACGCTAGCCGTTGACGTAAAACCGCTAATTTGTATATACTGTGCATTCGTGCGGCGGATGTTATGCCACATAACTAAACGTACGTATCAGCCACGTATCAGCGTAACCACGAACAAAGGGGCATGACAGCCATATGACACCCAGAATTACACTTCGGAGGCGGGGTGAGCCATTTAAATCGTACAGTATGGGCGTGCTTAGGCACTTACGTATGTGTAGCCTTCACGTACGTCAATAGTTACGCTTTGAAAAGTTAAGGTAGGGTTCGGGAAGTGTAAAACGGCAAAAGTACATACGATCGAGTGGAGTGTCTAGAAAATACGCTATGCGATAAAACATAATGGGAAGGTAGGTCTGGATCTGGCCCAAAGTAATCAATATTTTACACCAGTGTTGGTTCAGCCAAACCATTAAACCAGCAAAGTGTTGGGACACACGGTGCCTCATGCTGGATGACCGCCACAATAAATCCACACACCACAAACTACATTTCCCATCAAACCATATTAGCCAATCACAATGCAGAACAAACGGATCGGATGCTGACCAATCAGCAGCTAAGGGGTTTGGCCAATGAAGTGACAGAAGACAATGGCCAAAAAAGCTAATCTGCAGCCGTGTCCCAGGGAAACAGTGGATTGTAACGTACATGAGCTCTCTGGAGGTACTGGATATGATCCTGCACGGTGGTCTGCAGGTAACAGGGCACCTGGAGGACATCTTGGTGATGGTCCATAAGGAAGGAGACCAGCCGGGTCGCCAGTAACTCGTCCAGGTCCACCTCTTCTGCACAGCACAACACGCACCGGGAGAAGGTCTGAATCATCTGGAACGACAGAACGCAAAAACATTCCAGAAACCCATCACCTGAACCAGAGATAGGTCACCGGCCCTCGAGGCAGCGTCTCACCAGAGATCTGGTGCCCATGGCGTCATGCAGGCGTGGCATGTCCACGTTCTGGCTCATCCGGGAGATCATCCGCATCAGCAGCTGCAGCTTCCGGCGATTGGGGGGAGGAAGCAGCAGGCAGCACAGCTGGAGCGCGTCGATCGCCACCCTTTCCAGATGAGGCTGCAGTAAACCTGAGGACAGGGGGAAGAATGAGTCAATAAGGAGCATGCGCCAGACCGCGAGACGAGCGGATACAGGCATATTTCCCTTAGAGAGGGACCACTACACTTAAAAACCCATTGCAAGCCATCAGTTCATTTTAAGTCATTGATTTATAAAAGACTTTGCAGCACTTCATTATATTAAGGTTTTGCACTTCCTAGACTCACATTCTGACACCAAACAGTTTTGGGCCATATCACTATATATAGATAGCTGGATCCAGACTTAAGTGCCTGAAAATAGTTGCTCCTGGGCTAAACCATGGTGATTGCAGGGGAGTCATATTTCATCTGCTGCAAACAGCATTAGAGCTGAGAGGTGATGTTTCCTATCCCAAGTCTAAATAACAGTGTGATAGTAACACTGGTCAGTATCTGTGTAATAATATAATAGAATAGAGGTGAGAGGTGATAAATAACAGTGTGATAGTAACGCTGGTCAGTATCTGTGTAATATAATAATAATATAATAGTATTAGAGATGAGGTGATAAATAACAGTGTGATAGTAACGCTGGTCAGTATCTGTGTGAAGTAAGCAATTCAAAGATATATCCCTGCATGCAAAGAATACAATTACCTTCACTCCCCCTGCAATCAACATGGTTTAGCCCAGGAGTAACTCATTTCGAGCACTTACTTAAGTCTGGATCCAGCCCAAAGTTAGTAAAAGGTACTACAAGCAACAAAAACTTAGCTTCTGTAACCCCCATACAGTGACCTCCCAGGAGTTAAAAACCTGAACTAGTGTATACTGAAAGCAAATCCTATGTACTAAAGGCAGGCCTGGTCAACAATATTTTATTTGAATTTATTTTTCTGTTGCTGCTCATCTGAATCAGCCCCAAATTGTGAGACTTATCATAACACGGTTGTAAATGGCTGATTGCTTTATATTGGATCATCGCACACAAACATGAAACATTTAAGACAGGACATGATTGGATTACAGGCAGAGACTGCAGCCGGAAGCATGGGGGAGAAGCTGGAAGAGAAGAACAGACCAAGAAAAATCAGAGAGGCCCCATGTAAGCTGCATCCGATGTCCTAGAGATCAGAGCATTAAACCCATTCTCTTGGAGGTTGCTTGGAGAAAATACAAATTAAAAAAAAATAAAATGAAAATATAAAACAAAAACAAACATAAGCAGGATATAAAAGAACCACAGAAATGAACATTACAGCTCTCTAGTCCCTGCACAGGAAAATAATAACAGCCAGGCTCGACCTTCAGCTTAGACCGTATCAGAGGATCGCTCAGGGGAGTAGAGTTCGAGGAACAAAAACAAGCAGAGAATTCAACCGGTCAGCGTTACATGGAGGAAACTCGCGGCTTAACGAATCTGCCACAAGGTCTCTTTATAATCTAGGTAAATTTAACCTCAGCATCAACCGTCAAAGTGTCAGATGGACTCTTGTTCATAGATGTAAGTATAGATTAGTTTTGGATTCACGCATCTACAACAGCACGAAGGTGGTGAAAGGATGGGGACAAACAAAAGATTTAAAAAAAAAAGTGAAGTTTAAAAATTAAAATGAGTAATAAGATCGGTCCATTGGTGGGGAGATCTTATGTGCAGCACAAACAATCTGATGATTGGCCCAGAGCTGTGCAGCACAAACAATCTGATGATTGGCCCAGAGCTCTTTTTGGGGTTTTTTTTGTCAGCGTCCCATGCCACTCCTTCACAACGCACAATTCAGTAGATAATTAGCAGACTGGACCAATTATCAGATAGAGAATGATCTGCGTAGAAACATGAGAAATGTGATGGGTTAATGAGCAATTGCAGAAGATTGAAGTCACATGACATGCAGGAGTAATCACACGACATGCAGGAAGATGAAGTCACATGACATGCAGGAGTAATCACATGACATGCAGGACAGATGTCACATGACATGCAGGAATTCTACATTAGTGCCATCATACAGACATGCAACAAGCATTATCCTTACTTTGCGTGCCAGTGCAGGGCTGAGAAGCGTGCAGTGCAGAGGAGGTGAGAGATGAACTAGAGAGCTCCATGGTGCTCTGACACAAGCGTTTGGTCACAATGGCATCCGGCTCAGACGCGTCGCTTCCCTCTATGGAGCTGAGCCGCTTCTGCAGTCTACAAGGGCCAGCCTGGCCGGGTTTCATGGTGATTTCAGCCACGGGAGTGTTTATACTGGAGCAGGACCCGAGGCAATCCCCCAGGCTCTTCGATCTAGACATTGTGCTAGCGTCGGGTTTATGATAGACGTCCGCCGTAAGGCGCCGACGTTGCAGCGTTCCCATCGGGTCAACAGAACGGTGCACAATTTCTTCTTTACTCCCCAAGGACTCAGGAACACCCTCAGGCGGAAGGTTTGGAGAACGTGGCTGCGAAATTGGAGAAGAGGATTCTGGGAAGGCTCTAGGGTCATTCAGTTCTGTAAAGGACATTTCTGCGATCCCCTCCATGGAGCAACTGCGTACGCGGGTTTTAAAAGGCACATTAGCGTCCCTTCTGGACACAGAGAGGTTCTGGCAACTGCCACCGATAACCTGCCCCTTCGACCGTCTACCGAGAGAGCCGTACAGCTGCGTTTTGCCGGTATTCTGCAAGACTAATTCCTTGTGTTCTCTGCCAATTTCCCCGAAGCTTTGATCCTCGTCCTCCTCTTCATCTTCGTTGGGGACTTTGCGTAGCAAGCTAAGCAGCAGGCACTCTGTGGACTTAAAGTTTGTATCGCTTAATTGCGAGGATTTAGACGGCTGCGGACCGGGAGGCTCCCTCTTTGGCTTAGACTTCCCGTTGCGTCTTTGGGGCACTGTAACGTAGCCACATACAACTAGCCAAGAATGAAATAGAAGTTAAACATTTCAGGGGCAGTGAATAAAGTCTGGTTAGAAGCTTATGTTAGCGTGTGATGGAAATGCCAAAGCAGTTAGTCGTCAGTAGGAACATAAACATAAAAATAAACACAGAAGGAACATTTCAAATAATTGGATTTCTACGTGTCCTACATCATTGTGACAGATCTATTCCATCCAACACCAACCCATGATCTCACCATCTGCCTGGATTAGAACATGAGATTGCAGTGTCACATATAGCCCTGTTGTCACCAACACAATCACAGCAGAAATCCTGAAATCCTCTGCACTGTGAACGCTGAAAACGTGATCATCATTTCTACAGACTCAAACAAATTATATCCTTGCCCACAAAGTACCAACACTGCCCCCCAGAGGTGGATCTAGACTATTGTGGACCCCATAGGAAAATTGTTGGTAGGTCCTCATGTAACCTGCAGTTGGGCCACAAACTGGGAGTGCCCCAACCACCCCCCTCACATCTCAAATCCTCCGTGCTATACTCCCCCACCCTCTCCCTGAAACCCCGTGATCTGCACTTCACCCATTAGAGTTATCTACCTGCAACACAAACACTTTAAACTCTGTTCTTTAACTTTACACACGGAATATTTCTTGCACGCTGGTGTCCACAGGGGAAATAAAACTTAAAGTGGCCACAGACTAGAGAGCAATGATCGATCGCAGCAGGAGGGGGACCGATAATCAGGATGATTTTCTCCTAGGGAAAGGTTTTGATATCTGCACCACTCTCTTGCTGGGACGGATAACCCTGGCTGGGGGTCTGCTGAGATTGACAGGACGCCCGTACAGCAAATCTCTGATGATTATCTGAGGGTTTCTAAATACTTCGACACCACATACTACATTTAATTATTATTGGTCGGATCAACCAATAATTGTATGATCAGGCCGATAATAGTGTGTGGCCAGCTTTACTCTTCTAGCATTATATATATATATACACATACACACACACACTCTGCTATACAAACCATTAAACAAGGACAAGGCTAGCCAGATGGATTCCATTAATGATCGAGCAATATGTAAAGGCTCTGCTTGCTATTTGAAGCATAGGAAACACTTTACGGACTTCAGATGACATTCATATAGATCTACCGGGTGACGGATGACCTGGACAACGACGGCGCTAAACACATACCTAAAATATTAACAAAGAGCTCATAAAACTCAAACGTGAGAAGAGGCTCCGGGAGATTGAGGAAATAATCAGCCACTGTCCTAAAAACGTCGCGTTCAAATCCTGGATACGTAGCTTGGGACAAGGCTAGCCAGATGGATTCCATTAACAATCGAGCAACATGTAAAGGCTCTGCTTGCTATTTAAGCATAGGAAACACTTTACGGACTTCAGATGACATTCATATAGATCTACCGGGTGACAGATGACCTGGACAACGACGGCGCTAAACACATACCTAAGATATTAACAAAGAGCTCATAAAACTCAAACGTGAGAAGAGGCTCCGGGAGATTGAGGAAATAATCAGCCACTGTCCTAAAAACGTCGCGTTCAAATCCTGGATACGTAGCTTGGCTCATGTCGTTATTCCGCGGCCCTGGAGGAAAAGAAGGAGTCAAGCGTGAAATTGGGGATGTGGTGGACAGACGCAGGAGAATAAACACACGAGGGACGGAGCCTGCAGGGACACCGCAGTCATTAAGGCCATGGAAACGTTTAACCTTGGACAAGTTAAGATCTTCGTGTAGTTGGAACGAAAAACTATATCGCAACTTCTGCTGGCCAGGACGCATTTACAAGCAGTCTACAAGTAGCTTATTAAAGCTCTTAGAGTCTATTAATAGTGAAGCCATTTACAATTCATTAATAGTAAACTGGCATTCTTCAGGAAATGATGAATCTAGTCATTTCCTCAAACATGAGCATCATTCTAGTGGCTTCAGATATATTGCAGACAGGAAACAGACCATTTAATAATCCCATATGTCCAATACGATCAACTGCAGGTTGAACAAACAGTAAACGTCCAAGATAATCAGGAGCACAGGACAACAAAAAAGGGGCCTATTCAAAACAGCCGAGAGCAGATTCCCGCAAGTGTCCTCGTGACGCGCTGTCATTATTAGTCGGCCTCCGTCCTCTTGGAAGTTAATATCAATTATCTTGAGGATAGAATTTATTCCCTATTAAAGAGGAACAAAAATGATATATATATTCTACCGGGGAAAAAAACCAAACATGAACAAAAAAAATAAAACAAAACAAAAGTACCAATTATTTTGCAGAGTATTATTATTATTGTTTGGGTTTGGATACCAAGAATATTAAACATCTAACCATCAGCCCCATACAAAGTACTTCTATTAAACTGGCCAAACGCTAGAGCAATTATCGATCTGATCACCCAACTGTCTCTGTAGTGTGTAGGTAGGAAACATTTCTAATACACTCAACCGGTCCAGAAACGTCAGGGTCTAATCATTTTGTTTGGTCAAACTAATAAGGGGCAGAGTTGCACTCATAGCTCTTTTTAGGTGCAAGTATGAACCTGAGTAATACCATGTTGAACTGCAAGGGGAGGCAAAATAAATTGTGAAACCAGAATTCGAATTGAGAGGTGAAGTTTCTTGGCTCAAATCAATTTTTTAGATTAGACATAAAGGGCCATATTCAGAGATCCGTTTTCATGGCCAGTTCCGTGCGTATTTTTAGGTACGTTTCAACTGCACATGCATAGTAACTGTATTTATGCAATTGACGTAGATACGCACAGAAGTGCCATACGGACAGACCTGTGAATCGCACGTGGATACATACGACGGAAAAATACACACGGGAGAACTTAAATAAAATGGGCAGGGGGGGGGCATTAAAATGAAGGAAAGTGGGCGCCATCATCAAGATACGCATGGAACTCCACATAGAAAGTTACAGCTGGTCTATGGAGGCGGAAGTCTCCGAGCGCACAGATTAGTAAGGGGAGTGTCTGGGATTTTGGTGGGTGTTCCGTGCTCCGTCCGTGCGTATATTTGCGGACCGATCAGGACACGGCCCAAAACTATGCAGTATTTCAGTTCTATGTGCAAAAATTAAGTATTTTCCCTGCATGCAAGAGATTTAAAAATGCGTTAGCCCCCCCCCTTACATTGCACAATGGTATAGCCGAGCTGTACACTTACACCCAAACTCTGAATCAGCCCCTAAATCAGCAGCAACCTCTTGATATTGTGTAGCGTGTGAGCAAGTCCAATTATTGAACCTGTACCTCCACCTCCAGGCCGGAGTTTACCCATCTGTCAGACTCCATATTAAGAGCCAAGTATAACACAAGTCCAGTAATGGCAGCTTTACATTGTACAAGAGATACAGGGCCCCGTTACTGTATTACTTGCCAGCAACTACGGAATCAGAGACGGGGAAAGTCTGGCCAGGAGGCAGGGGTGTCACACGTTACTGACTGGAGTTACACAGCCAGCTTGCTACTCGGCCCTCCTGTCAGTCTCTGCACAGGTGAGTGGTGCCGATATAGGGCATTTACATGAAGCAAAGTGGGGTTTTGGTGGGTGTTCCATGCTCCATCCGCGCGTATATCTGCGGACCGATCAGGACACGGCCCAAAACTACGCAGTATTTCAGTTCTATGTGCAAAAAATAAGTATTTTCCCTGCATGCAAAAGATTTAGAATGAGTTAGCCCCCCCCTTACATTGCACAATGGTTTAGCTGAGATGTACACTTACACCTATTTTGCCCTTACTCCCAAACTCAGCAGCAACCACTTAATTTTGTGTAGCATGTGAGCAAGTCCAATTATGGAACCTGTACCTCCACGCTGGAGATTACCCATCTGTCAGACTCCATATTAAGAGCCAAGTATAACATAAGTCCAGTAATGGCAGCTTTACATTGTACAAGAGATACAGGGCCCCATTACCGTATTACTGGCCAGTAACTACAGAATCAGAGACGGGGAAAGTCTGGCCAGGAGGCAGGTGTGTCACATGTTACTGACTGGGGTTACACAGCCAGCTTGCTACTCGGCTCCCCTGTCAGTCTCTGCACAGGTGTGTGGT
>WWET01001965.1:282557-294706 GCA_011038615.1 Limnodynastes dumerilii | reverse complement strand
ATAACCATACAGTTATATATTAATATCCAGTGTTGCAGACTATTTATATTTAAAATGGTATTAACAAAATACCTATCATAATAAACCATTAATTTAAGAAATAATAATAATAACAATAATATTAAAAAGAATTACAATATACAAAAATTTTCATTTATAGTTTATAATCACTATCGAGTTTTTTCATGTATTCAAATATAAATATGATGTTAAATAAAATAAATACATAATTATAATTTATCAATCAATATACAACATAATCATAGCAACAATCAGATAACCTGATAGGCAATATGGGCACAAGAGACAAATATAAATATACCAGAGAAAAGGAAAAGAGGGAAAAAGGGAGTAAATTTTGAGATTTAAGAGAGATTATGGTTTAAGGGGCAAATATAGATATACCCAAAGGAAATATAACCCAAAACCAATTAGGATATAATGACATAAATCTCATTATGGTATTAGGGAAAACTAGATTTGTAATGGCGCTTATTAAATCCTTGACTATCTCACTACCTATAAATAAATCCACAAAAATTATATCCCAGATAAGCGAGATATCACTTTATATCAATAAACTGGAGTTCTTGTAAATACCCTATTATTATAGACCATTTTATATCGGTAAACTAGAGCTCTTATAAATACCCTACTATTATAGACCAAAAAATATAGAACTCCACATGTCAAAAATCAGTGCCAACTAGAACCCAAGTGTATTAAACTCCAGGGATTCATTTAATCCCTCTGGTGATAATGTTTGGAGTTGTAAAATCCATCGCATTTCCAGCTGGCACAGCACCTTAAACCTATTACCACCTCTGGATGTGGGTTTGACATGATCAATAATAAGAGCTGTAAGTCCCTTTGGATCACTTCTATGACAGGACGTAAAATGCCTAGATAGGCTATGAGTTGATATTTTCTTAATTATATTGAGTCTATGCTCTCAAATCCGTTCTTTAAATGATCTCGTTGTGCGCCCCACATACTGCAGGGCGCAGGGACACTGTGGCAAATATACTACGTATTTTGTTTCACAGTTAGAAAACCCCTTTATATCAAAGGAACGATTATTCACAGTTGATCTAAATGAAGTTACTCTGTTCTGAATGATCCCACATGTGATACACCGTGTTTTGCCACATTTAAAACACCCAAAAGATAAAGCTGGTAGCCATGTATCCATCACATTTTTTACTTCTGTCTCATTCTGAATCGTTTCAATTTCACTCGGTGCTAATAGAGTTTTTAGATTTTGATTTTTCTTGAAGATAAATCTAGGTTTATCTTCTAGAATATTTTTCAGAATGGGATCGTATTTTAGAATATAGTGTTTATTTACTATTCTTTTGATCATTCCAGACTTCCTGTTGAATTTTTAAATAAAGGAGATCTCCTTTTTACCCCTTAGACACTGTTCCTCAACTCCATTTGAGGTCTTCTGTCGAGGTTCAAGGAGGTCCCCTCTATTCATCTGTTTAACCTCCTCATAGGCTACCCAAGTAAGTTCTGGAGGATATCCTCTCTCATGAGATTTCTCTATCATAGACTCGGCCTGTATTTTAAACTCATGTTCCAAAGTGCAATTGCGCTTTAATCGACACAGCTGCCCCTTGGGAATGTGTCTAACCCAAGGTCTGTTGTGTCCACTCTCAAAGTGAAGGTAGTTGTTTACATCCACTGTTTTCATAAAGGTTCTGCTATGAACCATAGAATCTTCTACAAACAAAGTCAGGTCTACGAAGTCGATGGAGACGTCACTCTGGTTAGCGGTAAAATGTAAATTATAATTATTGTGATTGAAATAATCCACAAAATCTGTAACTGAAGCATAAGAAGTGTCCCAAATAATAAAAAGATCATCAATGTACCTACTATAGAGCACCAGACTCGCCCCAAATGGGCCACCCCATATATATTCTTCCTCAAATTTCCCCATATAAAGGTTGACGAAACTCGGGGCTAATCCGGTGCCCATTGCGGTGCCAAGCACCTGGAGGTACATTTTTGATTCAAACAGAAAATAGTTATGTTTTAAAATAAACAATATACTATATACCAGGAACTTTTGAAATCCCAGAGTGACGTCTCCATCTCCCTCCAAAAAAGAACCGACAGCATCTACCCTATATCGTTCCTTCACGTCGAGAATCAAAAACACAAAATTGGGTTTCCATTTGAACTCTTTCATTAGGTTTAATAAGTGAAGGGTATCCCTCAAGTAAGATTTTAATGTTATCACATACTTCTGAAGGTATGAATCCACGTATGCTGATAAGTTGCTGGTCAATGAGCCGATGCCAGAAATTATTGGCCTACCAGGGGTTTTTTTTTTTGGTTTTGTGTAGTTTTGGGAGAAAGTAAAATATAGGGGTGATTGGATATTTTGGCCATAGAAAATGGAAAATGTATCTATCAATTAGGCCTTCCCCAATTGCTTCCTCTAATAATAATTTCAACTCGGATTGATAATCTTTAGTGGGGTCCCCAGACAGAGGAAGGTAGAACTCTTTATCCTCCAACTGTCTTAGGGCCTCACCAACATAATCCGCTCTCTCTTAATCAAAACCACCCCCCCACTCTCCACTGCAAACTGTGTCTATAGTTCCAAGTGTTTAATTATCAGTTTCTTATACGGAATACCATTATCTAGAGACAGTTCTGTAGTTGGCAGCTAGATATATGGTTTGTAATTATTCTGAATCAAAAGAACATAATTCAATCCTCATTATACTTTGGATCATAGATCATGCAAAGTGTGCTATTTCTCTGTCGTTAGCCAGATAATGTATGCAGGCTGTGTATACATGGACATCCAATAATCAATTTTTTACATTTTTGTCATTTAATTGATTTATAAGTTTACATAAGTATTTTATTTATTGATTGACTGTGGTTAAATAAACGAATATATGTTTTTAATTATAACCAGTGTATGACTTCAGCCTTTGTGTCACTATATCAGGACTAATTATATGAATATTAACTGCTCCCATACAGCGCTGTTTGTTTGTTTATTCCTATATTTTAAGAATATCGGGCAACATTAAACATAAATATAGTATATGGGTATATTATATTTAGTTATATTGGGCCACACTATATATATTCAAATCAATCAGGGCACACTATAACTATTTCTATAGGGGCACACTATAACTATTTCTATCGGGGCACACTATAACTATTTATTTCTATCGGGGCACATTATAACTATTTCTTTCTATCAGGGCAGACTATAACTATTTCTATCGGGGCACACTATAACTATTTATTTCTATCGGAGCACACTATAACTATTTATTTTTTATCGGGGCACATTATAACTATTTATTTATATCGGGGCACACTATAACTATTTCTATCGGGGCACACTATAACTATTTATTTCTATCGGAGTACACTATAACTATTTATTTCTATCTATCGGGGCACACTATCTATTACTATCTACCGGGACACAATATATATACTTGTATCGGGGCACACTAAGTTTAATATGGCTTCAGGGCACATTTTTTTATGTGGCGGCATGCTATTAACCCTTAGCTGCATATGGTACTAAAATGCCTTGAAACACATGGGCATGCTGTGACTTCTAGTACTATATGCACCAGCATGTTAATGGTCAATAACTGTAAAATAACGTTTTAAACATTTTTATATGTTTTTGACAAAGTGAGTGTCTCTTTACATGAAAGTAACACTCACAGCAAGCACATTTAAATGCTTTAAGAAGATTTTGGTACAATTTTACTTAGCGAATCCGGAAAATTATATAATTTTCCTTTTCAAAATCACCATGGCTATCTTCCAAAGGGCGATTTTGAAAGGGTAGTATTTTGTGCAATTTTAAGGCGATTCTGCTGTAGTAACTACGGCGATTTAAAAATCGCCAATGAAATAACCGAAACACGTCAATTTGAGCAAAATCGTCTTTAGTGAATCCAGCCCTATTAGTTACACATTAATTGATCTCTATAGATACACTTACCTGTACATTACTAGCTACAGAATATTGTCCATACTTATAGTGAAAAAATTCATTATAAAGATGTAGAAGGTGAAATTATTTCAATGCAGACACTTGGGTGTCGTACAAATAAAATAAAATCCTTCAGGAATGGTAATCACCTCCAACCTCCTGCTATAGAAAAAGAAAATTTACCTACACAGATCAACTCACATTAATTCTGTAAATAAACACAAAACGGGAATAGGGAAACTAAATAGTAGGAGCTAAGGATCTATTGGAGATTATACATAAATTATATCTGTAGATCCACTCACCAATTCATAGGAAGATACAATATAACATCCATATTTATAGCTATGTAAATCTATGGTCTAGATGTAGAGGAAGGTAAAATAATTCCAAACCAGACACTTTGCTTCTTGTAAAAGTAAAATAAAATCCTTCCTGCTCCACATATTGTAATCTCCTCCAATCCTCTGTTTTTCTGTACATCCTATAAAAACTTAATGGAGATAACATAAAATTCATCTACCCAGATCCACCCACCTGGACATCCGTAGCTCCAGAATATTCTCCATATCTAAAAATCATAAAAACCATAGCCCAGATAGAGATGAAAGAATTATATATATATTATTATATATTATATATATTCAAATATATATAAGTAAATTAAGTAAATTTAAACCTTTATGGTTCCACGTGTGGCCATTATTATTACAGCGCCGTACAGAGGCAATAGCAAAGACAATAGTTACATATACAATTCAATACAATAATTAACAGAGGGTATCAACAAATTAATAAGGAATACAATACATGTACAAAGTAAAATTAAAATACATTACAAAAAATAAAACAGAACAATATGTAAGGAAAATAAAGATGCTGGATATGTGTGTAGAAGCAGGACAGAGACAAGCAGTAGAGAGAAAAAGGTTAGAAGTGGTGAGAACAAGGTAGAGGGGTGATATCAGGAGGGAGGAGGACCTTGCTCATAAGAGCTAACATGCTAAGTGAGAGAGGGCAAATAAACAGAAGACACAGTGATGAAGATGGGGAGGGCAGGTAAAATTAGGTGGAGGAAGGGTAGGCTAGACTGAAGAAGTGAGTTTTGAGGGAGTGTTTGATGGATTGGAGGGTGCTGGATTGCCTGATAGGATGTGGTAGGTTGTTCAAACAGAGAGGGGTGGCCCAGGAGAAGTCTTGGATAAGGGAGTGAGAGGTAGTTATCAGGTTGGAGTTGAGGCGACGGTCACCATCAGAGCAGTGGGGACGGGAGGGGTGTGGTAGGGAGCGGCGGAGGAGGAGAGAGTCTTGTAAGTTGTGGTGAGGAGCTTGAAGAGAATTCTGAAAGGGACAGGAAGCTAGTGTAGAGATTGACAGAGAGGGGAGGTAGAGGCAGTGCATTGGTAGAGGAAGATGAATCTGGCTGCAGCATTTGGTATAGATTGTAGGGGTGCGAGACAAACCAGAGGGAGGCCAGAGAGGAGAATGTTGCAGTAGTCCAGATGGGAGATAACAAGAGAGTGAATGAGCATTTTAGTGGTGTCTGCTGTTAAGAAGGGTCTGATGTGAGCAATGTTGCAAAAATGAAAGCGGCAGGACAGTGAGAGGGCACAGATGTAAGTGAAGGAGAGAGAGGAGTCCAGGATGACGCCCAGTCAGCGGGTTTGGTTAGAGGAGGAGATGGTGGAGTTGCCAATAGTAATAGAGATAGTAGGGGTAGAGGAAAGACTACAATTTTCGTTTTGTCCATGTTAAGCTTGAGAAAATGATCGGACATTTATGAGGAGATGGCCGATAGGCAATCTGACACTTTTTACAGAAGTTTGGGGGAGAGGTCAGGGGAGGAGAGATAGATTTGAGTGTCGTCGGCATAGAGGTGGTAGTTAAAGCCAAAGTAGCTGATGAGGTCACCCAGTGAGGAGGTGTAGAGTGAGAACAGAGGGGACCAAGGACTGAGCCCTGGGGCACGCCAACGGGAAGAGGAGTGGTAGGGGAGGAATGACAGAAAAGGAGCGGTCCGAGAGATAGGAGGAGAACCAGAAGTGGACAGTGCCAGAGAGGCCTAGGGAGTGAAAGGTGTGGAGCAGGAGAGGGTGATCAATGGTGTCAAAGGCTGCCAAAAGATCCAGGAGGATAAGAAGGGAGAAGTGGCCCTTAGATTTGGCAGAAAGGAGATCATTTGTGACCTTAGTCAGGGCAGTTTCAGTGGAGTGCAGGGGACGGAACCCAGAATAGTAAGAGGGCATGAATGCAGGGGGGAAAGTTAAGTGAGGAGTCAAGGATGACACCTAGGCAGTGGGTGGAGGAGGAGATGGTGCAGTCACCGAAAGTAATGGAAATAGAGGGGTAGAGGGGATACTTGAAAGAGGGAAGATAAGGACATCCATGAGGAGATGGCCAAAAGGCAGTCTGATACTTTTGACAGAAGTTCGGGAGAGAGGTCAGGGGAGGAGAGATAGATTTGAGTGTCATCAGCATAGCGGTAGTAGTAAAAGACAAAGGAGTTTATGAGGTCACCCAGAGAGGATGTGTAGAGGGAGAACAGATGGGGATCAATAACTGAGCCCTGGGGCACTCCAGCACAAAGAGGAGTGGTAGGGGAGGAGGAGCTAGCGGTTAAGACAGAGAAGGAGCATTCCAAGAGATCGGGGAAGGGACAGTGCCAGAGAGACTGAGGGAGTGAAGGGTGTGGAGCAGGAGAGGGTGATCAACAGTATCAAATGCTGCCGTTAGATCCAGGTAGATGAGAAGGGAGAAGTGGCCCCTAGATTTGGAAGAAAGAAGGTTGTTTGTGGCCTTGTTCAAAGCAGTTTCAGTGGAGTGGAGGGTGCAGAACCCAGACTGGAGAGGGTCCAGGATGGAGTTGACAGTGAGGTAGCCGATTAAACACTTGTAAACAAGCCATTCAAGTAACTTGGAGGCAAAGGGGAGAAGATGGGTCGGTACTTGGAGGGTAAAATTGGGTCAAGGTTAGGTTTTTTTAAAGGATGAAGGAGACTAGAGTGTGTTTAAAGGGTAAGGGGAAGAAGCCAGTGAAGAGGGATAAGTTGAAGAAGTGGTAAGATAAGAGAAAGTAGAGAGAGGGAGAATATGAGAGGGGATATAAACAAGTGGTCATGTTGATGGAGGGGAAGACTAAAGAAGTGAGTGGATTTCTTTAGCTGAGGTACAGATGAAGGTAGACATTGGTGGATGTCTAGGGAGAAAATGAGAAGGAGGAGATGGAGTTGGAGGAGAAGTGATGGTAGAGGAGATGGAGCTCCGATGGAGTCAATCTTTGAAGTAAAGAAGGTGGCAAAGTTAGAAGCAGAAATGGAGAGAGGGAGGGTAGGAGGAAGGGGGGGAGAGAAGAAAATTACATTTGATAAAGAGGTGGCGGGGGTTAGATGAGAGGATGAGAAACTTAAAGAAGGATTGCTTGGCAATGACGTGGGCAGAGCTAAAAGAGGAGATTATGAACTTGAAGTGTATAAAGTCTGCAAGGGACTTCCAAAAGTGCTTCACAGTACAAGCGCATTTCTTTAGGAACCGAGTGAGTGGGGAGTGCTAGGGTTGTGGTTTGGTGGAGCGTTGGGAGATAGAGGAAGGAGGACAGGTAGCATCATGGGCAGAGAGAGGACATTGTTGTAGAGAGAGGTGGCTAGATTAGGGCAGGACATGGTGCAAATGGGTGCGAGGAGGTGATCAAGGTAAGAGGTGAAAGCTGCAACATCAAAAGAATTGGGGTTCTTTTGGGAAATAATAAGTTTGGGTGATAGGGGAGGAGAGGGGGGAGGAAAAGAAGGAGAATGAGATAAGGTGATGATCAGAGAGGGAGAAGGGAGAGATGGAGAAGTCAGCCAGGGAGCATAAGCATGAGAAAACAAGGTCAATGGAGTGGCCCAGGTTGTGGGTGGGTGCAGAAGTCCACTGTGATAGACCAAGTGAGGAGGAGAGGGAGATAAGTTTTGTAGTACTGGGTCTGAAGGGTTGTCAAAAGGAATGTTGAAGTCTTCTATGATAAGAGAGGGGAAGTCAGAAGCCAAAAAGTGGGAGAGCCAGGCTCCAAAGTTATCAATGAATTTGGAGGTAGGGCCAGGGTGGCGGTAGACAACAGCAACACGGAGATGGATGGGGTGGTAGAGGTGGATGCAGTGGACCTCAAAGGAGGAGAAAGAGAGAGATGGCTCAGGGGGTATGATACTGAAGGTGCAGGAAGGGGAGAAAAGGATGCCCACACAGCCACCATGGCATATGCCAGGCCTAGAGGTGTAGGAGAATGAGAGACTACCATAAGAGAGGGCAGCAGGGGAAGAAGTATCAGAGGCTGAGAGCCAGGTTTCAGTAATGGCGAGAAGGTTGTAAGAGATGGAGATGAAGAGATCATGGATGGCAGGGAGCTTGTTGCAGATAGATCTGGCATTCTACAATGCGCAGAAGAATGGGAGAGAGGGAGTGAATTAGATTAGATTGGAGGGGTTGCAGGAGCGAGGTAAAGCACGAGGGAGGGTGGTGCGGCGTGGACGGGGGGTAAGGGGGGGTATGGGAAGGGGAACATGATGGAGGAGTGGGAGAGGGTATGGGGTGAGTAGGATGGGTGGAGAGGTAGAAGGTCTGAGAGAGGAGGGAGGTAGATGGACAGACAAGGGCCATGACAGTATGAAGGAGGCAGAAATAAATAATAAAGTCAAGAATAACTAGAGAGAGGTGCTTAAGAGATGAAACGTGTGCATTATATCATATCCTGGATTCTATGTTTAACAATCAATAGAGCTGTAAAGAAACACAAGGGGAATAGGGAACCCTGCTTGTAGGAGATAACCATCTATTGGAGATTACACACAATTCATATATGTAGATCCACTCACCTGTACATAGCAGTATAACATTCATATTTATAGTCATATAAATCTATCGTCCAGATATAGAGGAAGGTAAAAGTTTCCAACCTAGACAACTTGGTCTTGTACAGGTAAAATAAATTCCTTCCTCCTCCACATATTGTAATCACTTCCAATCCTCTGTTTTCTCTGTACATCCAATAGAAACTTTATGAAGTTAACATATAATTTATCTACACAGATCCACTCACCTGGACATTAATAGCTCCAGAATATTCTCCATATCTTACAATCATAAAATCAGTCGCCCAGATACAAATGAAGGTGGTGGAATAAATATAGTTCAAATACATTAGTCTCTTAGAAGTTAATAAAAAAAACCTTTTTTGGTTTGAGGCCATTATATCATATCCTGGATTCCATGTTCAACATTGAATAAAGCTGTAAATAAACACAAGGGGGATAGGGAAACAAACTCGTAGGAGCTAAGCATCTATTGGAGATTACACACAATTCACACACTTTAGTCTCTTGGAAGTAAAAAAAATCCTTCTTGGGTCCATGCATGCCCATTATATCATATCCTGGATTCCATGTTTAACATTGAATAGAGCTGTAAAAAACACACAAGAGGAATAGAGAACGCTGCTCGTAGGAGATAACCATCTATTGGAGATTACACACAATTTATATATGTAGATCCACTCACCTGTACAATATAACATTTATATTTATAATCATATAAATCTATGGTCCAGATGAAGAGGAAGGTAAAATAATTCCAATCCAGACACTTTGGTCTTGTACAGGTCAAATAAAAACCTTTCTGCTCCACATATTGTAATCACCTCCTATCCTCTGTATTTTGAAAATTTATGGAGATAACACAATTTACCTACACAGATCCACTCATCTGTACATTAGTAGCTCCAGAACTTATAATTATAAAATCCATAGCCCAAGTACTGATGAAAATGGAATTTAAATTCTTTAGTTTCTTATAAGTAAATAAAATCCTTAATGGTTTCACATACGGCAATTATATCATATCCTGGATTCCATGAGTAACATTTAATAAAGCTGTAAAGAAACACAAGAGGGATAGGGAATGCTGATCTTAGGAGCTAAGCATCTATTGGAGATTACACACAATTCATATCTGTAGATCCCCTCACCTGTACATAAGAAGCTACAATATAACATCTATATTTATAGCTATGTAAATCTATGGTCCAGATGAAGAGGAAGGTAAAATAATTCCAATCCAGACACTTTGCTCTTGTACAGGTAAAATAAAATCCTTCCTGCTCCATATACTGTAATCACCTCCAATCCTCTGTGTTTTCTGTATACCCTATAGAAACTTTATGGAGATAACACACACAATTCATCTACACAGATCCACTCACCTGGACATTAGTAGCTCCAGAATATCCTCCATATCTTATAATCATAAAATCCATGGCCCAGATACTGATGAAAATGGAATAAATGTAATTTAAATACTTTAATTTCTTATAAGTAAATAAAAGCCTTTATAGTTTCACGTGTGGCCATTATATCATAGTCTTCAGTCCATGTTTAACATTGAATAGAGCTATAAAGAAACACAATAAAATAACACTGCGTCACATATTGGAATCTGCTCCAATCCTCTGTTTTTCCTGTCCATTCTATATCAAATTAATGGAGATAACACACAATTTACTTACACAGATCCACACATCTGGACATTAGTAGCTCAAGAACAGACTCCAAGGGGTATATTTACTATGGGTGAATTGTGGCTGCAAATTCAATTTGCAGCGTCTCGCTGCGATTTTCAGGTGATTTGCAGCGTGACCTAATTCACTAAGCTGCGAATTGCCTGTGAATTTTTTAAACTCACTGCGATATGCTGCGCTTTTGCAAGGAGTAAATTGCGGTGGTTTTCTATAGAGAAGCACCGCAATTTGTTCTTTAAAAAATTGCTGCAACTCGCGGGAGTTTAAAAAAAAACAAGTGCAGCATGATTGAAGGCCTTAGCCATGCAGTGCTGATAGAACTACATGGATAAGCATGGCTTACCCTTGTAGTAATATCAGCGTGAGCATGGTATGGCTTTTAACCAGGCCGCGCTGTTTGTTGTGCATGTAACATAAAAAAAAAACAGTACTAGAAAAGGGGGATAGGAGTATGACTAAAGCGCTGATCTCTGTGTGTGATATCAAATGTATATAATGGATTATATAATATACAATATCTTACATGCAATTGGAATACATAGCGGCATATAGTACCACAAAAATAAAAGCTTTTGAGAAAGGGCAAAGCCCGAAACATGTCAAGCTGAATCCGGCACGCAGAGGTCTTCAGAATTCCTTCAGTTTGTCTCCGGCTCCAGAGTTGTCAGCTCGAGTACAGCAATCTTTTCAACACCAACTGGGAGACGTCCCACCTGTCAGTGCAGAGACTCGTGTTCCGTCTATGTTTGCATCTGAGACTGGGGCATTGGATTCGAGTGAATTGAAGACCCTTTGCTACAGCGTCTGAGCCATTCCTAATAAGGACTTTATGACATTCCTTTTAATTTGGATACTATATGCCGCTATGTATTCCAAATGCATGTAAATTATTTGTGATTTATTATATACATTCATATACATTTGGTTGTCACACACACAGATCAGCGCTTTAGTCATATTCCTATCCCCCCTTTTCAAATACTGTTATTTAGGAAGGTTGGCACCTTTCTGGTGTATGACATTGCTGCAGGTTTTTAGCGCTTTAAAGTGGTTATCCTCTATTTTGTCCTGATTCAATTAAGCACGAAGTGAATTTTTTCCGCGTTTTTTTGCATATTTTGCTAATTTGCATATTTTTTTGCATGCAGATTTTTCGGTCCCGATTCAATTCCGTTTTTTTCGTGTATTTTTTTGGTCTATCGCTTGTATTTTTTGTCCCTATTTAAATGCATTGCCAGTGCAAATTTTTGCAATTCAATTGCGTTACACGAGTTAAAATTTGCGTGTTATTTTACATAATTTTTTGCGCACCTCATCAAGGTGTGTATTATGACATGTGAGGGTGAAATTCATGAAAACTTTCAAGTGTGCATCTCCTCTATGCTCCTGATCACCTCCCAGCACAGTGGCAACAGAAATGCGATAATCCACATAAATCTATGCAGCCTGCAACTCAAATAAATAGCTGTAGGTTAAAAAGTAACTAAAAAGTAGAAGAGAAGATTGAAAAGTGAAAAATGACGCTGGCAGAAGTTTTAAAAAAAACAACAATCCGAAAAAGTTATTTTATATTATTCTCTTCTACAATAATACGTTATTACTGAGTTGCTGCAG
>WWET01001965.1:232774-247282 GCA_011038615.1 Limnodynastes dumerilii | reverse complement strand
TGTGTGTCTTTGTGTTGTGCAGGGTGTTGAGTAGGTTGTGCATGTGTGTCATTGTGTTGTACAGGGTGCTGAGTGGGTTGTGTGTGTATGTCATTGTGTTGTGCAGGGTGTTGTGTGTGTCATTGTGTTGTGCAGGGTGTTGTGTGTGTTTGTGTCATTGTGTTGTGCAGAGTGGTGTGTGTGTGTGTGAGGGGAAAGTTACAGTAAAGTTTAGCAGGTGGTGTGTGTGTAAAGACTGGCACGTTGGAGGTAACAGAAAGCAGTGTAAGTGATTACAGTAACAGTGCTGTGTGTTTCAATGTGTTGTGTATGGTGCTGTATGTGAGGGTGAAATAGGTAATAGGTGAATCAGGGGGTTGTGTGAGTAATAATTGGCATGTTAAGCTGGCCATACACTATTGCAATTACCAGTCCAAACGCACGATTATCGTGGATTGGGCCAAATATCGCTCTAGTGTATGGTGCATATTTTTTTTCTAAACGGCGATAAAACCTTCCAAAAACGCTAGGGCCCGATTATCGCATCTTTTGGAATTCCTGAATGATAATCGGATCCTAGCTGCGATTTTTGGAGGTACCTAGTGCTCTGCCCTCTCTCCCTCTATGTCCTCTCTCCCTCTTGGTATACAGCGCTGTATACCCAGACAGAAGGAGAGAGGACACCGTGCAGCAGCCTGATTTTTTTCCCATTTTTTTTATTTATTTTTTTTTGCAGCCAACTAATAAGCTGGCTGCATGGGTCTCCTGTCAAGATTTACAGGAGATCCAGCCAATCAGAGAGAGACTGCAGCCAGCCTATGGCTCTCCAGCAAAGATTATCGCCCCCAGCCTCTTCTAGTGTATGGTGCTGATATCGGGACCTTTCTCCAGGGGAAAATCGTCCTGTTTATCAGCAGCCACACGCTGGGAGCGATAATCGCTCTAGTGTATGGCCAGCTTAAGAGGTGACAGACTCGAGGTAACAGAAAGCAGTGTAAGTGATTAAAGTAACAGTGGTGTGTGTTTCAATGTGTTGTGTAGGGTGCTGTATGGGAGGGTAAAAGAGAAAATAGGAGAATCAGGGAGTTGTGTGAGTAATATCTGGCATGTAAGAGGTGGTTAAAGAAAAAAAAAATCGAAAATATCGATAGGGAGTTATGTGAGGAAAAACATGGTGGACGCAGGGCGTGGGAGAGAAAAATAACATCAACATGTAAAAAAAGGAAAAATTCCCGGCACAAGATACTTAACTAATTACAAATCCTCTTATTTGCTTATAAAGTTGGGCACTCAGACACTTGTATTGATTATGTATTTCTTTTAAATAAAAATTAATTTACTAAATGTATTAATTTTTATTTAAAAGAAATACACACTCAGTACAAATGTCTCAGAGAAAAATAGCAAACAGTGATTTGCATTTCATTAAAAATGCTGGCATGCAGATGACGGTGCTTAGTGATTCTTCTGGACCCGTGGTTGCAACGATTGGTGATATGGAGGGTTATCTAGATTGGGGTAAGTAATTTAAGCACTTTTTTCACTGTATTGTAATGCATTTTGCCCGAGGAAAGTTTTAATAAACTGAAACGTTGGACGGACGTGGCTTAAGCTGGCCACACACTAGAGCGATTATCGTGCCGATTTGCCAATTATCGTAGATTGGACGAATTATCGCTGTAGCGTGTGGTGCCGATAATTTCCCGAAACTCACGATAATCCTCCCAAAATGTCCGCCAGCAGATAATCGCATCTTATGGGAATACCAATTGATTATCGTTTGCAAAATCGTGCAGTGTTTGGCCATTTACAGATAATCTTATAAATTAACTAACGATTTTTATGTTTGTCCACACCCCTGCAGGGTGCGTTTATCTTTATGTACAGTACGTCCTTCCTGTTTGTATCACGTGAGCAGTACTGAAAGTGCCGTTATATAATATAAACCTGCAATTAGCCAACATTGTGTTTGCACGAATCTTCGTACGGTGTGTGTTACAGAATATACATGTATATGTGAAATAAGGACCCATTATGACCCTGTCTCCCAAGTGCAATGTAAGCAAAGTTCAATGTGTAATCTATGTATTATGCACTACAGCAGGCTATCTACCAATACAGAAGAGAAATGCAGTAGAAATAAAGAGCAAGTTTTTCCAATAAATTTTTTTTTTATTGTAGCACTTAAGCACTGAAGAAGATAAAGCTTTTCTGATGGACCTGTATTACAGTTCAAAACAAACCACGAAGTAGTAAACTGTACAAATAAAATATAGCAGCACTGCTGTAGTAAAAAAGACTTTACAAATAAAGACTATGAAAAAAAGACTACAAAATAAAAATAAAAGATGACATCAAGTTATCAGCAATATCTCTCCAGTATTACAAAACAAAAACCTTGCAAATTTAGCAAACTGGAAGAACATTATGAATCTTTAAACCTCTTCTGTCAACCACACTCGGATCTGCCTCTTATGTAAAACATGTGACGATTATCGCATAGTTTGTGACCACAAAAGATTTTATGCACTACGATAAAAGCACTACGATTTTTTTTTAAATCGGACGAATTATCGCATAGTCTATGGCACCGATATCGTTACCTCACACTAGCGGGAAAATTGGGACAATTATCTAGAATCTCACGCTGTGAGGATAATCGCTCTAGTGTGTGCCCAGCTTTAGAGCCTTTTTCTATTTGGAACAAATCTATTTGCTACCTTTTTCTGTTTGATTGCTTGATGTCCTATATATATATTAGTTCTGAGTTAGGAGGCCCTAACAAAATTCTGCTGTGGCGCCCACAAAGTTCTAGTTACGCCCCAGCCGTTGCCTGTCCGCGGTCCTTGGTGTCCCCTTGATATTTTGGGGGGAAAAGATGCCCCCTGTTCCGACGCCACTGATATATATAAAGGCTCAATCTTATTTCTCTTTTCATTGGTGCTTCAGTGGATCAAGGGGGGAAAACATTGGTAGTTCTGGGAGTTTGCAAAAATATTTACATGAAGGAATCAGCATGATTTAGGAGGAGTTTAGCACACTTTCGCAGGGATTGAAAGGAAACTCCCTGAACACAGCTCCTAACGCCTGGCTGGGAGCGGAGTGACAAAATAAAAATAAAAACTTACAAATTTTTAAGTCCCAAATGTTTGCTACAGTGAGCATGCATCGGGACTTTAACTTCAGAGAGAAGACGTGGAGCACCGGGAAGGTAAGTTTAACTTTATTTACATTTATTTTTATTTATTTTTTTCCCCCGTTTACACACCGGAATACCCATTGGTGTTGCTTGTTCACATGAACAAGGAACACCATTGGTGATTACCGTGGGCAAAATTTATATTTAAATTATAGTTTATATTTAAATAATTAAAATGTATTTATTATTAAAAAGAAACCACACACAAAAAAATATTTAAGATTTTTTATTTTATATAGACCTATACAGCTATTAGGGGGTGGAAAAGGGGGTATCGTTGAAATACGTCCACTAATGCCATCTTCAGATGGCATTATATATAGTATCGGCGCAGATTGTTAAAATCCATGCCAATACATTCATTAGAGCGGCTCGGCGATCGGGGATGGAGAAGCTGATGATCGATCATAGCTTTGTAAATGGTGAACACTTCGTTTTAAGGAGATATAGGGCTCTATTTACAAAGATCATTTTAATGCGATAGGGCCAGTTTTCACTTCAAAACTGGCCCTATCGCATTAAAATAAAGTTTCCAATATTTACAAAATGCCGGAGCGGAGTTTTAAAATCCGCTGCCGGCGTCAGACTAACGCCAGCTCAGACTGGAGTTAGTGGTAATTATTCCGCTGATGTCTCCATATACCCCTCTTTTTCTCCCCCTAATAGTTGTTTTTAGGGGGAGGAAAAGGGGGGTATGTATGGGGAGACCATCGGAATACATAACAATACTGCTGGGGGATAATAAAAAATAAAAAAAATTTAGAACTTAAATTTTTTTTTTTTTTTAAACGTTTTTAAGTAAAACACAGAAAGTATAAATAAATCTGTAAACTCACCTGTCCAGGCGTCCCGTCAGGCTGCAGCTGTCGGGTCCTGGCATAAATACACTGCACATGCGCAGTGTTTCTCATGTCAGGACTGTGGAAATTTCAAAGTGCCTAAAGAGAAGCATTGTGCATGTACAGCGTTTCTCATGTTGGCACTGAAATTTTTCTAAGTCCGGATTGTGGGCTACTGCGCATGTGCAGTACTTCATCGCATGAATATGAAGTACAGCGCAGACCCACCAGCTAATCGCGGAACCTCGCAGGAGGGGTGAGTATTTGTAAATACTGACAACGAAGCTGCTAGGCTCGCTGCGATGATAAGCGAGCCTGATGCAGATTCGTTCACAGGGAACGAGGAAGGTAAGTAAATAGAGCCCAAATTCTTTATCTCCTGTAAATTAAGTGTTTTAGTAAAGGAGCCCATAATGAGGTAACATTTTTTCCTATACTCCCTTATGAAACAGTGATGTATTATTATCTTGTTCTGTCAATAAGTAGTAACTAGAAGGAAGTTGTCTCTATTCTAAACAGCCATTTTTAGGCCGGAGACTGTCAACGCCCTCCTCACTTTGTACCCTCTTGTCCGTCGCTGCCACCCTTTTACCCAATTCCCACTTGCTTCACTTTATTGTTTTTCTGTGATATTTTTATAGTCATATTGTATTTAATATATACTATGCTGTCCATCCCTACCCTGTATGTCTGTACTGTATGTTGTTGTATTTTGTATGGCGCTGTGGACACCTTGTGGCGCCTTATATATAAACGTTAATAATAATAATAATAATAACGTTGCTGCAGGGAGTTTTATGATAGCTTATAAGTGATACCACTTTTGTTGTTATTACATAGTATAGAATTACACATTACTTGTTATTGTTACGTATTAGAGATTGTCTGCATAGGTTCTTTTCCAGGACACATCTCTACCACATTGTGTAGAAGTCATGGGTGGAGGCACTAAACCATGGATTGACCACAGAGCTATGGAAAGGGGCCCTACATTACAATTGGAGCATAAGGATCACATGACCTTACCTAGTGTATCTTTTACAGTTTTGAGACATTTTGCAGCAAAGTGATTGAGAATATTTTATTAATCTTAAATATAAAACATGGATGTCACATTGGATGGTTAATTCCAATTCTATTACCTATTTTGTTTATGTTTTACATTTAAACATGCTTTCCTTCAAAACTGATAATTGTGCCCTCATTTCAGACTGTGATCCCTCTAAACTTATAATTATTTTGTTATGCTCCTCTAACTAAAAATTCAATTTTGGGAAATGTGTATAGACTTTTTACAGTTAAGCTGTCTGTACAGCAAGAACTTTGACTAGACAGGTCTAAAGTCATGGGTTTCCAGGCAGATTTCCTACACGTGTGTGTGTGTGTGTCACAATGTCATGACTATTCTAGGGGGCTAAAAAAAAAGTTTGCTGGTCATATGCACCTGTTCTACACAACTTCTTTTCCAACTGGGAAGGAGCTGTCCTGTTACAACGTAAATTGCCACTATCCTACCCTTTTCAGTAGGGGTTTTAGTAGTGATATTGTGCATTCGATAGCATAAGTGTTTAAAAAGGAGAAAGCCCCTCGCAGTCTTAAATGACAAATAAGATGCATTTATGGGTATGGTAGTCATAGGCGTATCTATAATGTTTGCAGGGTGTGCAATGCACACGGGCCCCTCAGAACAGGGGGCCCTGTGGCATGCATCCTGCACCCTGGGTTGGCTGGGGAAGTTGGGCCATTAGGCATCTATTTCTTTCCTCCAAGATCTTCCGGAGGGAAGAAATAGATGCCAAATTAGTCCCCCTTCCCCTGCAGTGGGACTGTCCTGATTCGCGAAAATTTTTGGGACTGTCCTGATTCGCGGTCCGAAAATTTTTCGACCCGCGGATCGGGACAGTCCTGTCTCAGGGAAGGGGGGGGTCCATGTGCAAATCCTGCACAAGAGCCCCCTCACTTCTTAAAACACCCCTGATGGTAGTATTATTATATACACAGATCTGCAGTATAGTATATATACCCCCTTATCTTTTGTAAAACATGGTCTGCTTTTGGTGTGTAAAGTACAGTAAAACAATAGTATAAGTACACTAAAGAAGGGCCATTTACCTGCAGCAATTTTATGTAAAATGCAGGTCAAGTAAAGCACAGTAGCTGTTTATGATAAATGCTGCTGCTATTGACGTTTTACTCTTTCCATTGTGCTGCGATATTTCCTTTGACTAATGACATATGTATTACATATCACCTTTACTTGAACTTTGATTTATTTCAGAAAGAGATTTATTCCATGGCTTCATCATTGCTTGATAAAAATCAATGGTATTCAAGTATTATCTGCAGTATATTGTTCAAAATGAGGATATTAAGCTGCTTGCTTTTCTTTTATCCTTTGTTTTGCATTTCTTGTATCAATTTTCAGTACAAAGAAAATAAAAAAAGCTTTCAGCACTGATAGAGTCTTAGTCCTACACTCATCATTATAATGGTACATAGAAATAAAGCTAAATAACTAGTTCTGAAAAGTCCTCGTTTGAGCTATCTGAATAGCACTTATTTATTTCCTAAAGGTTAAATAGCGGGCTCTAAGTACAATTGTCTATACATCAGTATACACCAGTTGTATTTTTACATGGTTATAACTGAGACATATATCTTCTCTTAATATTTAGTTTGCATAATTACCAGTAGAGACCATAACTCTTGAATTGTTTGTGTTAGTTATCTAATTTTTGACAATTATGCTATTCATTTACAACCCGAATTGGTTAAGTTACAATATTTGAATATGACTTAGTGGCCAGTGGTATATACCAGACATAATGCTGGTCACATACTGGTACTTTATTGGCCTGATCCAATAATTATTGGGTGGATTGGACAGATAATATGCGTGGGACATGCATAATCAGCTGATTCTTATTAAAACAATCAGACAATAATAATCTTTCAGCTGTTTTTCCGACCGAAGCTGAATCTGCATGATCACACAAATCAAATTATAGGTTTAATTCAATGATAACTGGTGGATGGGCAGATAATTTGCTAGTATAAACCTTTGGTGGTTAGAAAGCACTAGCAATAAAAGAAAGACCTCAAGGGAGGTTTCAAACATCTCCTCTTAACTTGGGGAGGAGTAATTGTTATTATGGTATAATTGTTCATTGTACAAGCTTTTTTACTTCCAAGACAGTGAAATAGTCATGTAGTTTCATTAGATACATGTAGCTCACTATGTTTACTGAGAGCATGTTTGACCAGGAAGGCATCTAGGTCATTATAGGTTTTGACAACATAATTTAATTTTTCTTTTATTCAAAAACATACCTTTAACTGCTTGCGGGGCAGACTGCTGGGTGATTTGAATGTTAGCAGTGACGACCCTTTGATTCTGAGATTTGACTCCAATTCATCATACTAACATGGACTTTCTCTTAATCAACATGATATCAACTCATTGTTTTTTTCCAGAAAATAGAAGCATGCTGTTATTTGATGTTCTTTAATGGCCAACATTAGTCTTACTCAAACCAAATGCATATTATCATATTTAGTTCTATTTCTCTGTCACTCATTTTATTAACTTAACTTTGTGTTATTTTTATTCTTATAGAAAATATTCTTACTTACAGAAATTTCTTCAGATCTACTTGGTTATTAGAGTTGTTGACTTTAATTCCATTAATTAAGGTCATTTACGTATACAAGGTGCGTAAGTGGTCTGATTTCACTGGAGGGCACATGCTCTAGTTTTATGATTGTATAATTTTATTTCGTACAAGCCCATTTCCTAGGCTGTGCTTCCCCTCTGCCCGCTAAAGTGGGAGGGGGTAAGCATGCTAAGTGTACAGTGTGGGAGGGGGCTCCCACACTTGTGAGGATCAGCGGTCGTACAGACCACTGATCCGCACGATTGCTTTAAGGGAGCTTAAGCTGCCATAAACAATTAAAAAACACAGCAAGAAAAGAAAACTTTTTATTTAATATATAAAAATAAAAATAAAATAAAATATTTTATATATATAAATAATAATTATATAAAAAGTTTTTGTTTTTTTCTCGCTGTGTTTTTTAATTGTTTTGGTTTGGCTGGGGAAGTTACAAAAATTCCCCCTCTCAGCTGATTTGTCTTAGCGCCGGAGATCTGCTTTTTTTCTAAGCTGCCATAAAGCCCGCACGAGAGAGGGGAGTGACAGGGGGTGTGCACTCCCTTCTCTCTATCAGACAGACCTCCTCTCTTTGACAGGAGACAGATGTTATCAACAAAGTCTAGATATTCCACATTGTGATATTCCCAGTTGAGTTCTTTCTTAGCTCTGTATTATTACTTGATTATCAGTGACAAGGAATAATATTGTTGACAGATTTATTTCAGAGCAGATATAATGGTGAAGGACTGTACAGCCAAATTTTTTGCGCTACAACCATTATACATTCCTGGATCAACTCAATGATCAACACTGGGCTGCCAGATTATTTTTTGTGCGCCTCCCGCACACACACACACACACACACACACACACATACTCACACACAAATTTGGCTTCTGTCCCCACAATTGAATGCTGTTTCAAAGACTATAAATAGGAAAATGTTTGATATTCTAGGGAATCCTCAGTCATTGTCCCATATGTGTAGAAATATAAACAGAACTCGTAAAACTAGCGCTGTCTTGCAACTTAAACCACAGTAAAGGCTGATTTCATGCTTTGCTTAGAATTGCCAGATAAGTGATAATTGTCACTTTTTTGTATGTTTTTAAATATATCTTTGAAAGCCATCAATAAAATACCTCACTATGGAGGTTCCCATTTTTTCCCTTTCTCCCAATTCCAGAGAATACAAGGAAGACTAAAGCCCCATCCAATGATTATTTATACAAAAACGCATCTTCCTCTTAAACTTGTTGCAGATTTTCCGGTATGTGTTCAGCTGAGGAATTCATGAGCTGGTTTTCTTGTCTCAGTCTCAGTTTTTTGGAGAAGGCCTTTTTTTGGACAGTTTAATAAGAACACATTTGTTCTACACAATTTTTCAGAACTCCTTTGATTAAAGAATGATAGCAGTATGTAGACAGTAAAAGCTACAATATTTTTTTCTTAATACCATTAAACGATTTTATCTTTCTGATGACTTTTTAGTTATAGAACTGATTCTGATTTAGATTTCTGCATTTTCTGATTCATCATTTGAATTGTTCGGTAAGATCCTATTAGGTTCTCCATAAAAAAAAGTCTCTATCTCTATATTGTGTCAACTAATCATGGTGGTTTCTCAGTATTTTCCATTTTTTATTGGGTAATTGTATTATTGAGTTATACAATTTCCTGATATTTGCTGTTTTAACTGATAGTTGTGCCTTGTAACCCAGTATATTGATTTGTTGCCTCCTATCATTTTTCATGCTTTAGATTTACTTCACTATTTTCTTCAAGGTGTTGGCCAATAGCCAAGGTTTTATCAGTTTCCTTTTTTAAGCATTATTGCAGCTTTAATCCCCCCACTATTTTTCTAGAACCATTATTTTTTTTGTAGATAGTGTTTTAGATCAAAGTAAAGGCTTCTTAAAACTGTGTGTTATATAAAAACTTCTTGTTCACTTACATATTTTTGCCTGGTTGTAGTTTTCGCTCTTATTTTTGCAGTGGCGGTCGCTTCCAACATATGTTCCTCTCTTTTTGGACACATGAAGGAGTGATTCTATCCAGCATTGACTGCTTGCAATGCTATATATCTGGGGCCTGATTCAGACTTAAGTATGAACTAAGTACGCATGGATTATCAAAAATACGCACCTAAGTGGCAAGTGCACTCCCATGACCCTCACCTCTTTCGTGCTGACATCCGCAACCATAGGGCTACCTTAACTTTCTGTGCGTATCATTGTGCGGAGTTTGCTAAAGTAAGAACAAAAGTGCACAACACAGCCTATACTGTCCAATATAAATGCCCCCCCCCCCACCCACTATGCATATACTCGTTCTTACAGAGTGCTGGCACGCCCAATCATACGGAGTTCATTAGGTACAGAAATCAATGGAAATTGTATTTTTAGGAACGTTATTAAGTCTGAATATGGCCCCAGGTTCTGTGTTTTACCATTTGAGGAGTCTCATACTTTTATGTGATATGTTCAGGGTGAGCAGATAATTACCCCTCATAACTAGAGTCTTTGATGTATCTAGGTCAGCAGAAAATAAATACTATTAACTACCTATGTAGGTGTGTGGAGAAAATATGTGACAAATTGCTCTCCTGAAAAGTGCTCCATGACTCAAAAAGTTTGGGAACCGCTGGTCTAGGTCATCACTGTAATTGTCACTGTTTGCATTTAACTAATAATATAAATATTAGAAAAAAGAGAGACAAAAGGGCGCTCTATGGTGCATTATCATTAAGTAAAAAATGGTTTATTAATGTAAAATAATCTGCGTACCATAAACAGACTAGAAGTAATCCGTTAAAATATACATAAAACAGACAAGAAAGTAATTGCACGATATTGCACACAAGTACAGATAGCAGCGTACCAGATATGAAGAACCCAATGGTTCAAATGGCGCATATAACAGTGATCAGCATAGCAGGTTAGAGCAGCGTCCTGGAACAAGGCCTGCAGCGAGTCCGTCTGGTTAGTGCACACGTGCAGTATGTGGAGAGAATGAACTCTGGAGGTGTGTGTCCGAGTCCCGCCCCTACGCATTTCGTCAATGATGACTTCGTCTGGGGGTGTGTCTGGACATCGTTCGGTCAATTCTTTTATATTGGTGCCACTCGTTAATTGGAGTTTAACGTTGTGGCAACCAAGCAAAAGCGATTTAAAAGAGGATTTTTACTTTTTACATTTCAAGTTGTAGCAAGTATTTAAATGAAATAGCATTCAGTAAAAACTTTTTTGTTTAGCAATATTCTTAAAGTATGTATATAAAACATGATCACCCTGAGGAAGTCTAATTATTAGATGAAACGCGTTGGTGGCACTACTATATTGTTTTTACACAATAAAAACGCTTGATATACACATCTGAAATAATGTCTTTTTTCCACGTCAGTAAAATACCTTCAGAATACTGAAATCGCTCATGTGTTTAAGGTTTAATTGCACCATACCTGGCGCATTTTTTTATCTCCTGCTGCTGCATACCTGACTGTAAGCTGAAACCCAGCCTTCCCCCCTGGATGATCCGGACCTGAGGTGAAGGATCACACAGGGAACAGCTGGAACTCAACACATCAGAGCACAAGCAAACCCGGCCCAGAAGCACGGCTAGCACCCGCAACTCTGTCGGCAGGCACGCTACACAACCTGCACTGCAGCTGCATAAGGAGAAGAAGGAAAAACGCACAGCTTCTGCAAATACCAACACATCAGGACGGTGAGTGTTCCGCTTTTCTTACTCTCAAAAGCAACACTGTATCCATCGGCTCGGACAATGTATCTGCACTAACTTAACTAACTTATACATTCAAAAGAACTGCTCCAGCAAACGAAAGTTTCCTGAGATTTAAAACTACCACGGACTCTCTGTCATTACTGAACTCTTAACAATTTACTTTAGCAAAACGAACTATACCCGATCCCCTCCCCTTCCAATTACTTTTCAAACTACCGTATCATTATCCGTCATTTATTTATATATTTTTTTCTATTGTTATTACCATGCACAACCAATTGATTTAACCATTAACTGTGATTAAGTACTAAGATACTGAAAGTGACAAGCGCATTTAGGGAGTATTTGGCCTTGCACCAAGTACAAAACTAAAAAAGCTATACTAATTACTTGTACAAGTCTTGGGAGACTGTACATAATCCCTATAGAATTGCAGCTGTCCTTCCAGTAACTGTGGGAACTGAGCGCTGGGGACGCCTTGAACCTATGCTCACGGCTTCATAAAAGGGATTTTTATTTATTTATTTTATTTATTTATCATTTTCTGATTGCAACAGTTTGGAGGTTGCTTCATATGGATTAATTTCAAATATAAAGATAGGGATCGCAGGAGATCCAAAATAGGTTGAATTTGATGGACTGGTGTCTTTATCATCAACTATGTAACTATATGTAACTATGATTGTGTGATTGGAAAGATTATCTGCTGAAAAGCCCCATTATGTAATCTTTCCAAAAGGAAGATATGTCCCAAAAGGAAGATATTGTATAATGCAAGGGCCTGGCATGTCTTCAATTGAATGAGAACTTCAGCAATGATGGTATATGGCTTGCAGCCTTGCATTACTTTGGTTCTTTTTGCAAGGCTTACTGCAAGGATATCTATAATTTTTAGTAAATGGAGCCCTGAATTGGGAATCCATGAAAAATGAAAGCCTTAGTTTAAAAAAAAAAGAAAAAAGAAACGCCAAACCAATCAATTTAAAACATAAATGAAAAATATTTCTGGTGCAAAGAACACGAAGTTATATATTCAATATAAGTTCATAAACAAAGTAAATAAAACATTTTAACAGTTTGCTTACAGGACAGACATATGCTAAATATATTGCATAATTATAAAATACTTCACACTTCTCATATTTTACAACGGCTGTTAAAAGCATGCATGCTTCAAGCATTATTCAGATGAGAAGAAAAAAAGCTGTATTATATTTATTAGGCTTTATTCTATATTCTATTACTCTTTATTCTATTTATTCTTATCCAAACTTAATGCTGGAATATTTCACTTATATTACACTTGATATCAAAAGGGGGAGCTAGTAATCTAACACACAAATTAAAAATAAGGATATTAATTATATCGATGTTGCTTACTTTATCATTGCTATTTGTTTTAAACATTACAAGGTTAAAATGAATAATGCAACAGAAAATGAAACAGAAATTTAAACAGACCAACAATTTATATAGTTATATAGCAACTTAGCATTACAGAAGGAACAAATGAAGATAACGAAATAGTGATATATAAAGGAACCATATTTGTCTGCTTTTTGTAATATTTAACAGAAAAAAAGCAAAAGTGAGGTCAAGAATACTAAACACATTAGCAATGACAAAAATAACCTGTACCAAATTATCAGATGACACATTTCCAAAAAGCTATAACTTTGTACTATATATTTCTTATAAACACTGATTTTAGTAAGACTTAAGAATGTCACCGACCTTCACAAGAGACTTTCTGGCACTGCACACACACATGCTACATGTTACGCAACGGATTTCTAGGCGTAAGGATTTTTATTCTCTACGCCTGGAGATCCGTTTGACAGGGCGGCATATGATCCTCTCTGCCCACCTAAACTCTGTAAGGTGGATGGGGGAAACATTAAAATTTTAGGGTAGGGGCAGCTTTATGCACTTTTGTGCGGATTAGCAGGCGTCAGGACCTCTGATCCACACAGGAGACTTAAAGTTAGGTTAAGGCAGCGTAACCTTTGCCATCTCCGCTTGAGTTCACTCCCCTCTTCCGTGTGGCCTACCGAATGCTTGTGCGTACAGAAAAACACAAGGAGGTCTTAATCTGGCCTTGAATAAATTCTTCACTTTACAGTACACTCTAAACTACAGAAACATTATAGTATTGAAAAATTGAATAAAAAGTTTTAACGTCTCCGTGTGCATGGCATAATTAGTAATATTTAATCAAATTTGGTAAATATTCAGGAATTCAGGGAAATTGCTAAATCACTAAATGTGGTTCCAAAATTCTGATTCCAGGACAGCCAATATTTCAATGCACTCAGGAAAAAGTTTAAAGTTTTGTTTTTGTACTGATAAGGATATACAGCAGTGATGACCTCAATTCATTCTCCCTAAGGAAACTGTTCCATGCACTTCATACTTGTGTCAAATCTTACCATCATATAATAAAGACTACAGATGCGTTATCACAGGGCAGGTGTGATAAATATGTCATCCTGTCATCCTTCTATTTTCAGCTCATCATTCTCCATCAGGAACCTGCTGTTAAGAAGTCAAAGTTAAAAAGGGAGATAAGAATGAATGGGTTTGCAATTATACGTATGGCAACTCCCTTGATACGCCCTCATTTTTGTTATTCTTAACTGGCTTAAGAATGTCAAAGGCAGCGTTATTTTCTCATGCAAATGTATCTCTTAAGTTGCTAAAGAACATAGAAACATAGAAAGTGACGGCAGATAAGAGCCACATGGCCCATCTAGTCTGCCCATTTGTTTATTGAAAACTATACTGACCCTAGACCCTATTTACCCTCAATTTGGGTTACAATTTAGGATACCCTTATATTTAACCCAAGCATGTTTAAATTGTTCTACTGTATTGGCCTCAACCACCTCAGACGGGAGAATATTCCATTTATCTATCACCCTTTCAGTGAAGTAATTTTTCCGCACATTTCCTTTGAATCTACCGCCCTCCAGTTTATATCCATGCCCTCGTGTTCTATTACACCTTTTCTTTTGAAAAATGCCCCCTCCTCTAGCTGGTCACAACCCTTGATGTATTTGAAAGCTGCAATCATGTCCCCCCTCTCCCTTCTCTG
>WWET01001965.1:190684-202806 GCA_011038615.1 Limnodynastes dumerilii | reverse complement strand
CCCTTGTTCCTGGGGCAGAACAAAGGGCCGAACTGAGGTCCATTGCTGAAGGAGCCCTTGCTCTGAGCTCCATCATAGGGCCCGATTCAATTAGATAAAAATCGTTCGCCGGCGTATTTTTAACGCAATTTTTAAAAAAATTACGGATATTTTTTTTTACTATTCAATTATTTTTTTGCGTTAATAATACGCTGTTTTTTTAACGATATCATTAATTAAAAATCAGCCCCTATGAGAGCATCGGATTTTTAACGCTGCCCTGTTTTGTGCCCCAACAGGGCATGCTGACGATTGTAGAACTACAAGCGTCAGTATGCCCATGAATGCCAGGGACCGCTGCGCAGGTGCCTAAGTAAAAAAAAAACCTTCTCTGAATGTGGTAAATCACCTCCTGCTAGCAGGAAGCACCCGGCGCTAGTGACAGGTTATTAGCCAGTCTGAAATATCGTGAGAACGTTATTTCAGATACTGGCCAATAGCCTGTCATTATGCGACGTGATTTGCGACGTTCAGAGAAGGTTTTTTTCTTTTTCTCCGTTACATTTTTTTCCGCTGGCTGCTGTTTTAGTGCAGCGGTAAAAAAATAATTGAATCACCGAATTTTTACCGTTCAATTGCCGGCGAAGGCGTCATATTTTTTCCAACGCAATCTTTTTTAAAATATTGCCGGCAATTGAATCGGGCCCAGAGATTGTTCAGTAGTTAGTCAATCTGAACAACCTTATGCATGGAGTAGAGAAACTCCAAAGGACTGCTCCCTTACAAAGAGTGACCTTTAGTGGGGAGCTATAACAAAAGAATCTGAATCTTGGTAAATTTGTAAGCAATTAATATTTTTTACTTGACAGTTTATCTTATAGAAAAAAAATGTAAGTTGTCTTTAAAATGTGTATAAGCTTATAAAATTCAGTAAGTACTGATTAATATAATAACATGACAATATAACAGAAGTTTCTAACATGTGTTCTGTAATGAAAAATTACTTCATTACTTTCAGTCCCTTCTGTTCAAGACAGTCTGTCAGATTAAGAGAAGGAACTATGTAACAGTCCAGACTGAGCACGGGGGGAATGCAGCATTCATCAGTGACTTGTGCTTCTGTACTTATTTGTAATGTGCTCTTGGTATTCTGGCCAGGACTTAGGGGTTCATTTCACAAGTGGAGAGAGTGGAAACTTCGATGTCCTCACTGGTTAGTTGCCACCTTTGTTTTATAAGGGGTTGAAACCTCAGGAAAATTTGACGCCACCATGTCAAAATGGTTGCTTTTCAGGATGGAGATCTTCATTAGAAGCAATGGTACTTGTCTGTCCCTAGCAGCATTTATGTCCTCTTTAAATAGATTCAGTGGTTTTTAGGAACGTTATGGCATGTATGAGTGTTATAGGCTACCTTAAATACCTGTACTCTTAAGTAGGAAAAATACGTCCAGAGATCCCAAACTGCGCTCTGGCAGCATCATCTTAATACCCCCCCACACACACTTTTCCCCAAGGCAGCACTGGCACACATCCTTTTACTTAAATCATAGCAGACGAAGTAAATTTTCATCCCCATATGCTACATACATTGCGTAGTACATTGACTGGGCATGCACAATAGCACCATTCTAAAAAATACGCACCTAAGAAGCCGCAGCTTCTTAGGTATGAATCAGGCCCAAGGGACCTAGCCCAAACCCTGAAAAACAGCCCCATACCATTATCCCTCCTCCACCAAACTTCACTGTTTTCATAATGCAGGCAGATAGGTAACGGTCTCCCGACATCCACCAAACCCAGACTCGCCCATCTGACTGCCAAATAGAAAAGCATAATTCATCACACAGAGCACGTTACCACTGCTCCACAATCCAGTGTCTGTATGTTTTACATTACTCCATTCGACGCTTGACATTGGACTTGGTGATGTGAGGCTTGCATGCAGCTGCTCGGCCATGGAAAACCATTCCCTTAAGCTCCTGCCACAGTGGAAGTTCGGAACACTTCAGCTATGGAATCAGCAGAGCGTTGGCAATTTTTACACACCATGCGCCTTAACAGTCAACCCTGATCTGTGATTTTATGCGGTCTTCCGCTTCGTGGTTAAGTTGCTGCTGTTTCTAAATGCTTCCGCTTTCTAATAATGGGCTGGATCCAGCCTTAGGTAAGTGCTTGAAATTAGTTACTCCTGGGCTAAACCATGTTGATTGCAGGAGGAGTCATATTTCATCTGTTGCAAACATTATTGAGTTGAGTTGAGAGGTGATGTTTCCTATCCCAAGTCTAAATAACAGTGTGATAGTAAAGCTAGTCAGTACCTGTGTGCAGCAAGCAATTCAAAGATATATCCCTGTATGCAAAGAATACAAATATCTTGACTCCCCCTGAAATCAACATGGTTTAGCCCAGGAGTAACTAATTTCAAGCACTTACTTAAGCCTGGATCCAGCCCATTATTAGAAAGCGGAAGCATTTAGAAACAGCCCTAATATCACTTACAGTTGATGGTGGAATATCCAGCAATTATGAAATTTCACAAACCATCTTACTGCAAAGATTGCATTCTTTTTTTATTGAAAAGTACCACACTTGAAGTTACCGAGCTCTTCAGAACAACCGATTCTGTATCACAAATGTTTGGAAGTGGAGATTGCGGGCTGTATTCAGAGATCTGTCTTTAAATCTGGCCGCAAATATACGCACTGACGGAGCAAGGAACACCCACCAAAACCCCTTGCTAATCCATGCTCTTGGACACTTACGCCTCCATAGACCAGCTGTAACTTTCCGTGTGCTGTTCCGTGCGTATATGTCCTCCGTCCATGTGTTTCTTTATAATCGCGCCCACTTTTCATCATTTAAATGCCCCCCCGCCCATTTATATGTAAATTTTTCCGTGTGTATTTTTACGTGGCAGATCCGGATGTATGTGACACCATGCGATTCACAAGTGAGGCACTTCCATGCGTATAGTCTACGTGAACTCAGTAAAAAAAAGTTACTACGCATGTGCAATTTAAACATACCTAAAAATACGCACGGAACTGGCCAAAAAAACGAATCTCTGAATATGGACCTGCATGGCTAGGTGCTTGATTTTCTACACTTGTGGCAATGAGTCAAATACTTTAGTCCATATAGTATATGTTTAGATACCCATGAAGCTAACAACATTAAAAACTGTATTTTTCATTAAAACCAGCCCAATCTGCTTAAAGCTCCCGTCTGCTTCCATCTATTTGTTTTGTTCCATCTTTTACAGGCTGTACTACTTATATTTGTATGTTTTTATTTATTTGTTACATAGTGGTTTGGGTTATGTTGATGCTGGAGGTTTTGTTTGCTTGTTTTGTGTAATATCAGTCATAGGTCAAGTGAGGAATTTACTTCAAATAGCAAAATATTTTAAATAAGCTGACTTGACAGCTTGTCTGTTGCATCTCATTTATGATAACAAGTTATTAAAATCCTGCAGAGGAAAAGAATTCTATGCTCCTCACAAATGTGCACATTCCACTTGCTGCTTTTATTTGAAGAAAAACTTGTGTACTTTGTGAAAGCTATGTTAAGCTTACTCTAGTGTTAGAAACCAGGAAATGTTGTGTATTAAGTTAGTTCATTTAACTTATTGCCTGTCTGGCACAGATTAAGGAAAATTATGTTCATTTGCAGTTGTTAATGGGACCAACACTTTGGCCGTGCACTAGCTAATTTTTTGTGATGAATCAGCTGATGAGGTCAGGTTAATATACAATGAAAGCTTTATGGTGCTTCCAATCTTTTAGCAATCTTATAGAGAACATGGTCCAGAAAAAGACTCTCTGATTTCCTGCAGCCAAAATGCTGAAATCCCACAAAAGACTTAATTACTATCACCAAGTTTATTGCTTACTATTTTGCAGTAAGCAATTAATGACTTTAGCAATGAGTTATGCTTTATGCATGTCTGCAAGGTAATAGTTTATCTTTTCTATTGGTTTGCACCTATGCGGAAATAATGACTTTTTCTAGTTCCATTTATACAAAGTAAACCACAAAACAGGGCAGTGCTAGGGTGTTCGGCGCCTCCCTGCGAACTTTAATTTTGCGCCCTTCTATTTAACAATTTGAAATTGACACCAGTGACCATCCTAGATTAGTAAATTCTGTAAATGAAGCTGCCAGGCTCGCAGTTAAGATAAGTGAGCCTGATGAAGCTTAGTTCACAGGGAACGTAAAGGTATGTAAATAGAGCCGATAATCAAATGTACTCAAGAACTGAACTCAACGTAGGGGTTTCTCCAATACTAAGTGGATGTGGGTAGATGTAAAAAAATATAAAGATAGCGAAGCAGGTTCTATCATGATGTTACACAGTCCACAAAAATTAGCATCGGGCATTAGTTGGACCCTTTATTCTCTTTTACAAACCCTAGAAAAATTTAAAAAAAGATTAACAAGTTTTTTTTTTTACATTTCTGCATTGTTCTTCTACATCTATTTTTACAGCAGTAAAAACATGGATTTCATAGGCTTTAATAATTTAACCACTTTCATCGAAACCACCATTTCATCCAAATTTCCACAAAACTAAAAAAATATTATGATAAGTTCTTTGAGTTTACTAAGTTTACTAAGATGTCTTGCTGATCGCACTTCAGGGCCTGGTGGTAATTGTTTAGCAAACATGAAAACTGACAAATAAGAACACATAAACCGTTAAATGTAGAAATACCTTTATTGAAAAAAAAACTCCCAGAGACCCATTATTTGCCATAGTTTATTACCCATATAAATCCAAAAGTCTTCCAGCTTTTAATCCATCAGATTTGGCAAAATAAAAAACCCTTTGTATGAGGACAACAAATATACCTGCACAGGCATCAACACCATTCACTGAAATCAGTTATTTATATGTATTATATGGACCAGAGCAGTGGTTCTCACCAAGTGGCACTCATACCACTGTTTGGTGGTACACAGGGCAAGGGTTATAAAGAGCTACAGCAAGTATTTGTATTTTAACCTTGAACACTACCAGATTACAGGGGGTATATTTTATAAAATATGCAGGAGGACCCAATCCAGAGTATACGCCAGCTCACGTAGTAATGAAGTGCACACAATCACACACCATTCAGATGCTAACACAATCCAAACTGTGGCAGTTTGCGTTCTGTAGTCAGTGGGCATGCCCAAGCAAGTGAATCTGATCAAACATTTATGACCTGAATGCAGATGTAAATAAGCACTGTACGCATCAAAACATTTGCATCTGCCACAGGTCATGTCTAAGTACAGACAGAACACACTCCACTCCGATTCCTAAACCTTTAAATTTCAGGCTTCAAATACAAAACTAAAGTTTGGAAATTACTGCTGAAATATTGGATTTTTTTTTTAAATATATCGTGCAGACGGTAATAAAAAAAACTGAATAATTCATTTTTCAATAAAATTATTTTATATTATATTGCATTTACATTGCGACTGAAGTGTTCACACTTTTTCAGCTATTTTACTACTCCACCATAGCTCAACGTATGTGGTCACGTAGCTGCATTTGCATGTACACACATATGCACGTAGCCCATACCAATTTTCCAAATGCATGTGTTCTGATTTATGTAAGGCCACTGGATCAAGCACTGAATGGTAAATATAAAAAATGGATTTGAAAACTATTACAAATATGTAATAAATATATATAGACAGCCACAGCTGTGACTCCGGCTGTCTCCCTCGCGGTGCGTGCTGCACAATGGCGTTGAGGTGACCTTAGGTCACACATTTGTGTTGTGCAGCGCGCGGCGCGAGGGAGAGAGCCAGAGGCACAGCTGCGGGGGAGAGAGCCTGACACAGGCGCAGGGACCGCCGCAGGGACAGCAAAGGTAAGTTCAATGTTGCAACCAGGCTGGGAAGGCCGACCAGCGGAGCGGCAGCGGGAGAGTGTGGCGGAAGGGAAACGCCTCTCTGGCTTAACGCCCTCCCGCCACGCTTACCCCGCTTACCGGGTTCCGCCGGCACTGCCACAAAACACAAAATATTGCAGCCTCCTAATTCTTTGCAATTCACTGGATCCAGAACTCTGTCATCACTACGGACTGCACTGAAAGGGGAGCTCTGGATCTGACCCACTGTGAAAAATTTGGAGGCTGCAATATTTAGTGTTTTTGTGATATACTTTGTGTACTTCTATCTAGACGGAGTTCCGATAGAGGATTGTTGTGCAATCCAAAGTTCCATTTGTGCAAAGTGAGACCACTCCTTGTCAGGGCCGCCATCGCCTGGGGGAGAGGGGTAGGGGGTTGACAGCCAGGACTATTGTCCCAGGCCTTGAGCTGATGGGGCCCACCAATACTTACCATGGCTCTGCAGCAGCAGGTATGTCTTATGCTGATACTTACCATGGCTCTGCAGCAGCAGGTATAGGCAGGTATGTCTTACACTGATACTTACCTTGGCTCTGCAGCTGCAGGTATAGGCAGGTATGTCTTACACTGATACTTACCTTGGCTCTGCAGCAGGTATAGGCAGGTATGTCTTACGCTGATACTTACCATGAGTCTGCAGCAGCAGGTATAGGCAGGTATGTCTTACACTGATACTTACCTTGGCTCTGCAGCAGCAGGTATAGGCAGGTATGTCTTACGCTGATACTTACCTTGGCTCTGCAGCAGCAAGTATGTCTTACGCTGATACTTACCATGGCTCTGTAGCAGAAGGTATATCTTACTGCCGATACTTGCTGCTTAGAGCTGTACATTACCGTGGCAATGCACAGAACTTCTTTCAGCCCACTGTTCACCTCCTTCCTCCCTATGTGATGAGGAGCGAGATCCGTGCTGGACATCTAATGTGTGCGCATGCGCTGTCTTGCAATGTAGACGTTTTCCATATGCTGAGTGTGGAAAAGGACTACTTTCTTATATCTGAATAATATCCAATACATTTGTTGAGTATGTCATAAGGCTACACATAAACAATTTGTGGATTGTGAACGGGGATTATGGATTCCCCTACATGTTGAGGTTGGTCCTACACTTGAAATAATCTTTATTCATTATTATTTCCTCCATGGAAAAATTGTTAGATGGATTACATGGATAAAGGTTCAACCCTATCTTACTGGCAACATCCCCAGTGGCTCCACAGTTTTTATCTACTACCGTACAGTGGTCTCTACAATATAAATTCAGGCTACTTAATCCTTAGCAAACTAAGGGCCGGATCCAGACCTGCGCCCGACAGGTGCGTAAGTGGCTTGTTTCTATATGTTATGCTACATAGTATCCCTAGCGTAGCGACAATCGTACAGAACTATTGTTCCGCACGACCCATTTGCTCACAACTGGGCTGTGCTTCCCCTCTGCCCGCTTATGTGGGTGGGGGGAAGCATTCAGAATGTACAGTGTTGGAAAGGGCTCCCACACTTCTACAGATAAGCGGTTGTACGTATTGCATTAAGGTTGCCTTATGGCAGCGTCAAGATCAGACTTATGTTTTGTAAGTGTTTCTGATGGCAGGACAGTGTGGGGTGCATACAGCCAGTGGGAGTTCCCGCAGGTGGCTTTCCGAAATATAGACAGCCGAAAGTTCATTTTCGGCTGTCCTGATTTTTTTTTTTATTTATGAATGGGTGAGTATACCAGTCGCAGGAGAGGTAAGTAACCTCTCCGGGGACTTTGTGTCAGGGGAAGGTTTAGGGTTAGGCTCTGGGGAAGGGAGGGTTAGGGCCGTGGAAGGGGAGGATTAGGGTTAGGGTCAGGCTGTGGAGAAGGGAGGGTTAGGGTAAGGGTTAGGGAATGGGTTGTGGATACTTACCATTCGGAGCACCGAGATTGATTTCCCAGCTAGTTCGGAACTGGCTGGGAGTGAACTGGCCTATCGAAATAGGGCCATTCGCAACGGGGACCCACAGCATGTACACAAGATGGAAGAGGGGAGGTGTTTAAATTGTACAGTAGGGGCAGCTTTCAGCCCTTACATACTATCCAGACTCCTGCACTGTCCCAAGTGGAGGTCTGCATCCAGCCCTAGATCTTTCTTATATTTTTACCCATTTATTTTAACATTGCCTACAATAAATGATCACTTTGTTTGTTTTACTTGTTACGCCAGGTTTCGCCAAGCTCTTTTATTGATACTTAAGCAGCTTCTCACTTGGAGATACAATTGTATACAATCGTCTCTTGCCAGGCTTAGCTTTTGTTTTTGTGTATTTGAGGAAAGACGACTGTATGCTTTACATCTTTCCTTCTAGCAGCACAGGCCTTGGCTATTCTTTCTTTGTGCAGCAATCTAAGTGGTCAGTGATGTTACATAAAGGAAAGTCTGTCCTGTATTTTCATGTAAACAGAATTTGAATATTTCAAAGGGCTGCACAGTATGACTTTACCAAGTGTTTCTTCATACAAGTGGAAGAGTAATATGTTTTTTTTTATAAAGATCCTTATATAAACTCAGCTGTGAGGTTATATTACATGGAAAGGTAGTAAAAGAATATTGCAGGGTATAATTTCACTCATGCAGACCGTGAAGGCAGGTGGCAGTCTTATAAAAAACCATATTGTGCCAGTAGTTAGCAAACAGCTAAAACCTTCAAGAAAATCTGTGTATGCTCCAAGCTTGCCAAATGTAAACGATCTCTAAAACTTTGTGTAATGACCGCATACTTGGCATTCTGAATGTGAACAGAGAGGATACATCATTTGAGTCCGTTTTATTTGTACACCCAATACTTTTTATTGGGTTATATATAATGTTAGGAAAGAGCAAGTTCTCCTCTGTCAATATAAAATACTGTTAAAGCAGCAATGCCACATGATTTTAGCATACATCTAGCTTTCATTCCCTGTCCACCTAAAAATCATTATCCTGTAGTAAACACATCGGACCAGATCCAGACCTAAATACGCACTGTGGGGCAGATCCGAAAGTAAGTACGACAGGGGAATTACGATCAGCAAGATCACGTGAGTGTCCAGATTTCCTACTGACAGTGGGTAGTGCACGGGACGTGCACTCCCCTCTACGATGCCGGCCGTACTGACCTTGGGTGGCTGTAAGGCACCCGTAGGTCAGGATCCGACCCTTTGCTCCTAAGTCTCTGCAACTGAGGTTTGCATACACTGAGAGCGATCCTAGATTTTGTGCGTGTGAGGGAAGTGTACTCCCTATGCACTCCTCTCACACGTAGGGAGCTTCCGTGCCCTGAACCCTACATTAACTTTTCTTAAGTTTGTGTGTGAGGAAGTGTGGTACCCCTGAAGTTGCTGGATTGGGGGTTGCAAGTTATAAAGTGCATGAGGACTGTTGCCAGGAAAACCGCCAGCTGATGCGTGAGGGCTGTTGCTAAGCAAAAGCCAGTAAACAGAGGCGTGCTGTGTAGCACGTGGGACTTCGAGAAGGGTCCGGAAGGAAGTCGTTGGTGTGGCAGTGAGTGTGAGATGTGGGGCAGTCTTCATGAGGAAAAGAAAAGGAGTGGTGGTAGTCAAGTGAAGTGAAGGAGCGTGGGTGATAGCAGGGTGATCGGAGGAAAAAGATTGTCGAAAGTGCAGTCAGAGAGAGCTGGAGTGGAGTGCTGAAATAAAGTGCCAAGCGTGTGATAAAGTAGACGTTGGTGACAGTGAAAGGATCGACTGAGGTGATAAAAGAGACAGTGGTGACAGGTCAGGATCCGACCCTTTGCTCCTAAGTCTCTAAGCAACTGAGGTTTGCATACACTGAGAGCGATCCTAGATTTTGTGCGTGTGAGGGAAGTGTACTCCCTATGCACTCCTCTCGCACGTAGGGAGCTTCCGTGCCCTGAACCCTACATTAACTTTTCTTAAGTTAGAGGATAGGCTGAGGTGATAAAGGAGACGGTGGTGACAGTGAGTGGCGGAGCATTGGAGAAGGGAATCGGCTGAGGTGATAAAGGAGACGGTGGTGACCGTGAGTGGTGGAGCATTGGAGGAGGGAATCGGCTGAGGTTTTAAAGGAGACTGTGGTGACCGTGAGTGGTGGAGCATTGGAGGAGGGAATCGGCTGAGGTGTTAAAGGAGACTGTGGTGATAGGAGCAGAGGGGAATCAGAAGAAATCCACTGTGGGAACGGAGGAAAGATCGGTGGTGAAGCAGCTGGGAGACAGGTGTTGGTGGTAAAGGTTTCAAGGTTAATATCTGAGTGGAGGAAAGAGAGAGAGGTGGAAGCACGAACAGTAAAGTGGACATACACAGACTGAATTAGGCATTGAAGATAATCTAAGGTGACACAGTCATGTCATCCCTTCTGCAAACCTATTTATTGTTCTTAAGTTCTACATAAATACAGTGTGTTTCATTTATAACATTTCTACTATGAAAAATGTTATTCTTTCTCATACTTGAAATTTAGTATGAAATCTGTGTTGACAATACAAAGTTATTCTTACTGGCGATTGTAAATGACTATAGTAGGTGGAGAGAGGAGTTATTATAATGTTATTAGCCCTAATGTGTTAAGTTAGATTCTGAGAAATTGGTCATTACCCTCCTTTGCACTACGTATATGGTCATGTAGCTGAATACCTTTGGATTGTGCTGATTTGCATGTGCCTCACTTCAATGGTAACAAAAAACAGACCAAAGGGAAGGTTGCTGACTCTCCCAGGATATTCGGGAGACTCCCAAAAATTGAGCAGTCCTCCCGGAAGAGTCGGCAAATCTCCCGCAAGTCCCACTTCCCTGTCAATCACTATTGTAATCCCTAGATTTACTAAGGAGGTGCGGGACTTGACACACCCCTGGAACACTAGTGATTATAGTAGTGATTAATAGGGGGCGGGTCTTAATGATACAATTTTCATAAATCGCATCATTAAACCCCGCCTTTATACCAGAATCTATTTCTTCCCTCCGAGATCTCCTGGAGGGAAGAAATAAAAAGTAGGCAACCCTGACCTAAGGGGATGCTATTAAATAATAAGGAGACCTTTCATACACGCAGCACAACATCTTATTTGGATTATAGATGTTTAACATGTGGAAAGGTTAATGTGATGATACATTTTAGTATTCTGGCAAGTGCCGACTACCAAGGACATATGTTGAAAAGCATATATCCTTCACTGCATGTATCCTGCATTGTCAGATATATATAATTTATAACGTAGGAATGTTTACTGCTTGCTGTGAACATATCTCTTACAATATATAGTTATATACACAAAATTTATTGTTCGTTTATTTTGAAATAATTGCATTAATGCTTATGTGAAAATGCTGTCTCTGATTCCCCTTAGTACTACAGCATTTGTTACTATTATTAGATGTGTTCACACTATTATTTATTCTGGGAATAATTGTAAATACAGAGCAATGAAAGGGAAGCATGTGCAATAACAGTATTATTCATATTACAATAAAGGAACTTGTATAATTGTATAATGTATAATTATTTACCTTCTGCTGGATCCAGACATAAGTGCAGAGGAGCGGATTCACAGATGCGTGTGTCTAAAGTACGCAAATCTATGCACCTACGTTGCAAGGCAACACCCTTGTCATTCCCCTCGCACGGACGAGTTTTCGGTGACTTACGCTTCCATAGGGCACCCTTAACTCCATGTGTACATTTTCTATGTGTACATTTACGTGCGTACGTTACTTGTGTACGTGCATACATGACTAACCGCGCCCTCAAAAGCCCATTTAAATTACTTCACCCTATGCGGACTCTGGATTCTGCACGAAATGCAGCATTGGACAGCTGTATTCCGATGCAGAATTATTTGTACTGCGCAAGCACAGTACAAGTTGACAGGCGGCTTACACGCCTAGCGTATGTACATCGCCTGTCTTTATTAAGTCTATACTCAGCCCATTGTATGTATTAAACTAATTTAATGTGCTTCTGTAACATTAAAATATATATAATACATCCTAAATATCTTCAAACCGTGAATGAACATATATAATTAAATTCACATGTACTAGATGAAAAAGTGCATGTTTATAAACTCAGTATATCCCACTATGACATACAACTTGTGTGTACAGGGCCGGGGCTAGGGTGTTCGGCGCCTCCCTGCAAACTTTACATTTGCGCCTACCTGTTTAACAATTTGTCATTAGAGTTTCTAGAGTATAGTATCCATGTAATCATCATAAAACACAATCTTGTAACCACAATAAAAGAAAG
>WWET01001965.1:164811-176051 GCA_011038615.1 Limnodynastes dumerilii | reverse complement strand
TTCCTGAAGAAAACATTTTTTTGGCGGGGATGCAATTACCGATGCGGGTGACCCTATTTCAAAAATGATACAGCCGCAAGCTAAGTGGCCACTGTATCATTGTTTGAAATAGAAAATTGTTATTGGGTACAGGAACCTATTTCCCTGTTCCCTACAGCTACAGGCTGCGGCGGGCAATATGTTAGGGTTAGACTGCGGCGGTTGTGGCAGGCTAAGGTTATTTCTTAACGGGAAGGTTAGTGTTCGGCTTAGGCTGCAGAACATGGACGGTAAGGGTTAGGGCTGAAGAAGGGTTAAGGGTAGGGTTAGCTAAAACACTTGCCTTCAGCGGATAACTCTTTGCGACTCCAGGAGTCGCATGACTCCAATTCCTACAGTGACGATGGCCAGAAGTCTACATTCAGTTACTGTACAATGATCTTTCAAAGAAAGACCATCATATTGGCAAACCCCATGCATTTTTATCCTCTCTCCACAGTGTGTCATTCGTAATAGCCCCAATGGTGGATAAAGCAGGTGTGGATAATGAAGAGTAAAGGTAACTGGCAATATCACAGGGAATGGAGGGGGGGGAATAGAATATGAGCACACAAGAGGCAGTGAGAGCCAAGAAGCAAGTGGGGTTAGATGAAAGAGCAAAAGTATCCGCAAAATAAAGAGGTACAAAAAAATAGTAATCATGGACAGCAAGTCAGCAGGTAGAAAGTATCCAGGCAATTTCCAGATGTGTGCATTGTAGAGACCAGGTGAGGGGTCATCTAGCAGTGCCCAAGTTAATAAATGTGATTTTACTTCTTCTATATCTGTTTTTTCTTTGTTTAAAACATCTCTTGTGCATTAATGTTTCTTGCATGTGTACTTGTTATTACCCTTTTATCATTGACTTCCTGTCTTTCTTAAGCGATTCACGTGTTGCATTATTTGCATATCCTCTCTGCTGCTTGTTCTCCAAAAACTGTCAACAGTAACTGGTGATCCTTTCAAATCCCCATTCATACTCCCCTCCCCTGTGATCCCTAGAAATAGTTTTCTCTGTAGGTTCATTTGCCTCTCCCCAAAGCTAAATCTGCATGAAAAAGAAGTCATATTTTTTTCTAGCGGAGCTGGTAATGATTTCTCATCCATCCTGGACTTTTTATCTATAATCCAGATACAGCTATATGAAAAGCCAGATTCCTCCTTCCAAGCAGCTAATTGGAATGCAGAGATAACAAAGCATATTCACAGATATGATCTGTGTAAATAAAAATAGGTGACAGACTCTATGGCTTTCCTAGTGTCTGCGGAGACGAATTGGTGGGCTGTATCTGGAAACTGGCCACAAGTTGGACAGGCTTGATTAAAGATATAGTACTTGCAATTTGTAGCACTCCAGTTATTGCTGACCTACATTCATGCATGCACAGTGCAGACAGACATAGGGGTGCAGTTTAGGTGTAAGGATTGCAGGTCATTAATACTCATTTTTAAGGCCAGTAAATCAGATCTGGCATGATAACTTTGTTTTTTACATAACATAGAATAAAGAAGATTGCCTCAAATGTCAACTGATACAATAATTTGTAGCCAGACAGTAATAATATTTCCTGTGGCTGATTGGAAACTAGACCTCAGACAGTCATGTACAAGCTAATACAACAACCAAATGCCCTCTTGGCTGTGTTCCTAGTTATAGATTTGGTGGACATGCAGAAATCGCATTAATTCATACTGACATTTCCCTAAAGACACAATGAGAAGTCCTGTGAAGGTTAACCCCACACTAGCTGGTAATAAACAATATACGTAACAACACCATGTACTTTTTAATCTAACTCTTGAAATATTTAAAGACAGTGACAGAAAAATAACACAATTCTTATTTCTTTATGCCTCTGTCATCTCATTTTTCTATTGCGGCCAGTAACTCCCAGAACATAACTTCAGACCAAAGTAACTAGTCCTTCCACAATACCTGAATTCTCTGTATATAAACCTAAAGTCTTATGACCCCCCCAGCATCAGTAGGCACCATTAAACAGTGGCTTCAACTGCCTTTACATATAAGTATAAGTAATAATAGGCCATCCTAATTGGTACACACTGCATGTACACTTTTCCTTTAGAAAGTTACCAGACCTTCCTAGTTGGGGGTTATCACATGGCCGTGCTTGGTCTCTTCTTTACTCCCTGCATCTTCTTGCTTGTCTTCAATGTTGTCCACTGCTCCTCGCTGCTTCTCCTGTTGCCTTGCAGTTATCAACTTACCGTACTCCTTCATTATTGACCAAACCACTGATTCATGGATCAAGCAGATGCTAATCAGGGCTCTCTATGGCACTGTCTATACTGGCACTTGATCAGCAAAAGTGGGGCTGCAAAAATATTGCTTGCACTGCATTACACATATCCAGGTTTTCACAAGAAGACACACTGCTGTTCTGATCTGTCTCACAAGAAAAACATTTAAGATTGCAGATATACAGCAACTTATTGGAGCTTCCCATAGTTGATTATTACAGATACAACTATGCTGCTGCCAAAGGGGGTGTATTCAAACCTATGGGGGCATCGCTGTGCCTTATGGGTGTGTGCAAAGCGACCTCTCTAGAGAAAAAACCTTCATTGCTGCGTACAGCATGCGCAGTACCCACTCACTGGAATGTGATATATCTCCTGCATTCAGGACAAAAGTAACATGTATCTTAAATAGTTACATTCATTGATTAGAAATCACTGCATAATATGTTAGAGCCAATATTGATAGAAATGTTTTATTTATTTAATTGAAATAGCAAAAACAAACTAGACGTAAACTAGAAAGATATAATTTAGGCTGTTTACTCTCCAATGTCTTTATATTTTTCAAAATGTCTCCATATGTATACCTTGTATTCTGCCATCCTATCAGCCCCATTGTATGTCTAAGCCATCCTTTCCCACCCACTTGTATGCCTCCAACCATCCTTTCACCCCCATGTACACCTCCAGACATCCTTTTACCCTCCTCCTGTGCCCCCAGACATCCTTTCACCCACCCAGTTTGCCTCCAGCCATCCTTTTACCCTCTTTCTATGACTCCATCCATCCTTTTACCCCCTTGTATGCCTCCAGCAACCCCCTTGTATGTCTTCATTCATCTTTTCATCAACTTTTTGTATGCCTCCAGCCATCCTTTGATCCTTCCTTATATGTACCAGCCATGCTTTCCCTTCAGTCTCCAACTATTCCTTAATGATCCGTCATTTGACTTGCCTTGGATTTGCTTCTTCCTTGCACCTCTGCAGCTTTTTGTTCATTGTATGACACAGACATGACCTCGGGGTCACATCGCCATCATTTTAATAGAGGCCTGGCCAACCTGTGGCTCTCCAAGTGTTGACAAACTACGAGTTCCAGCATGCTTTAACTGATACGTGACAAAGCATGGAGGGATTCGTAGTTTCTCCACACCTGGAGAGCCACAGGTTGGCCTGCTCTAATAAGAGGGAGCTGTTGCAGGTGAACTGTGCGCTCCGACACAAGCACAGTGCTCCACAACTGTTAATAATAACACTGTGTCTGTGGCTTTTAATTGCATTTAGCAGTGCAGCTGTACTGTTTTAAGCCGGTATGCACCCTCCATGTCCCCTTAGTGACGCCTCTGGGCCTGGGCTCTCCAGCATGCCTGGGTAATTAGTACCCCCCCTCACTCTCAAAGCCTCTGCCTCATATACAGAATCTGTGCTAGACAGTTTTTACCAGAATTGTCATTCTAAAATGGTGAACCTAGTGTATCTCCCCATAGGTCTGGGTTGGAAAAGCGGGGGTGTGGAAAAACTGAGCCGAGTGCAGAGGACATCATTGATTTCTCCATTGCTGGGACCTTTCTAAATGCCAGGAAGGAGGGAGAGAGCTGAAATACAATCTTTTTCCTTCTCCTTCCTTGCAAAGACCCCTTAATGTATTATTGCATTGGAATAAGTAGCAATGTTAGGCACCCAGCAGTGAAGATTATGAGCATACTTGAAGAGCAACCACAGCTGACAAAATGCAGTATGAGTGACATCTCTGTTAAAATTCTATTTATTTTATATGAGGCAGCCTTGAAAATGAGCATATGTGTAGTTAGGAACATGCAGTTAGGTGCAGTACATGTAGAAGCTACCTAGCTGGTGGGCGCCTGCTCAACAACACTGGAATGGAGGATTGGCTGCGACATCTGCTCGATGGTTCCCAGATGTGTGACACCTGCTCCACAGTTCAGCACTTGACGAGGATGCCTGCTGGACAGTTATGGATGCAACATGGACGGGTGAGTATTCTATATGTTATATATAAGGCTAGTTTTAACATTATGATTAGGGTAGGGTTAGTTTGTTGTTAGGGTAAGTTAGGTTAGCCTCGGCTGCGGTGCAGCAAGAGTAATGGTAGTGTTACTGTTTGTATTGAACATGTTTGTGGTATAATAATACTGTAGACATTCGTGTTGTCAGTAATTTAACCCTGTCAGGTACATTTTTTTAATTATTCATATAATGTCGACCTAATGTTGCCGAGAGTGTGAATGTTGCAAAAATGACTTTATGACTTGTATAGTACAAGTGCAACTGAAAAAAGTTTTAGCGTGTTGTATATGACCATTTTATGTGCTCTGTGCTCGGATAACTGGTCTAATACATTGTTGTATGTACGTGACAGGATTTTCAAACTGCACATTAAATAGATGATGTGGTTTAAAAAAAAAAAAATTGGTAGTTTTCCTTAATGTCTCAATGCACTAAACTTTTTCAGTTCAAAAAAAGGTAAATGTTCTAAACCTTTCAGTTTGACCATTTTATTCAGAGGACATTACTCTTTGACATGTTAGAGGACACAAATCCATCAAACCTTTTAAATAATAAAATAAAGAAATGGAAGGAAGGGGCTCCTTTTCAAGCTTCAGGAAAGCAAAGGAATGATGTTCTTCTATGTTGGGATATGTATATTTTAATTTTTTTTTATATTTTTGAATAATTTGATACCATTTCCTGACAATAATACAACAGTTCTTCAGTCATGCCCCTGGTTTATTATATGCACCACCAGTGCCAACACAGAAAGAGGTCCTGTACCACCTAATCACCTGACTCAGCTGCAGTAAAGTTGGCAGCACTTAGCACCCCAATAAAACAGCTCAGTGTTTACAGATATTCAATTTCATAAACTTGCCTGTTGCTCACTTCTAAGACAAATTCAGTCTTTTTATTGAATATATTTAGTAGATGTATTTTTAAAGCCAGAGAAGCTTCTGTTAAACATGACTTGCTGGTGTGTCCTTAACATTTTAACTATAAAGACTTGCAGCAGTGTGACCATTTTAAGACTAGACTCCCTTCTGCACTAAATGGCTGCTTACTAATTCTAAAGGACTGTTCTATTACTACGATATGTTATAGCGTTTGGTATAATTGAACTGGATCCCAACTTTTGAAAAGTGGGCATTTGCTAGGAATTCACATACTCATACCAATAATAATAATACTCGCACATGGGCACATGTTGTTACTGTTCCATGGGATCCAGAGGTGTAGTGTGTTTTTGTTTTGTTTTCTTTTGTTTACACATGGCCTCCAATGGCAAACAGGTGTGAGTGCAAAGGAGAGGAGTCCAAGATTTACATTTTACACCATAGGTGTGCTATATACATATATCTCCCTATACAGACTTTGATCCATCCACATTGTAAATCTTAAGGTATGGGCCTGGGATTGAACCGCTGTGAGAGTGAATGGAGTGGCCTGATCCAGACCTACTCTCAGGTGCGTTTTTGCGACGGGCGTAAGCGTAAAAACTGCCATTTGTACTTACTGCGCATGCGTGGGGCAGATGTTACGCTCATGTTACGGTCTGAGAAACTGAGCATATGGGCCTTGATTGTAACAGCTTCGTATATACGCTGAAGGGGGTGTGTCTGCCATACGAAATCCGTTATTACGAACCGAGGGCGGAGTGAGGCATTTAAATCATACAGTATGGGATTCAGGAGGGGTCTGATATTGAATTCCTGCAAACTCAGTGCTAGATCTGGACCATGAATATTATCTAAATCATCATTATTAATGCTATTTATGATTAATCTCCAAGGTGTGAGAAACACACAATGATATATAATATGAAACGGTAGCTGATGCAGAAGGTGCAATGTGGTTATTGAAACATGAACCAGGTATTATAGAAATCTTACTACAGTTAGTTGCTGTGAATCAGAATTTACCTCTTCTCCTGTCTCTTAGCTGAATCTGCTTTGTGTACCAGTGTTAGAAGAGACATTTGTCCTCTCTTGTGAGAACCCATTAGCTGGAACTAGTCTGATGTTCTCTGCTGAAGACCCGGCAGCTGTTCCTCGTGTATATGGTCAGCCGAGATCATCAAGGCAGGGACATAGACGGCATCTGCAATGACGATTGAATTGCTTTTTAAACAGAGCAAATCAAGAAACAATAGGGGACTGAATGAATATTGACTTTGTTATATAGCAAAAGCAGCTGGGACAATTACTTAGCTGTTAATTCATATATCTAGAAGATAAATTGGTGTGCCTTTCCTAAATCATATGTATGTTGTGTATATTGTTAGCATTTGAGACTCTTTGTTTGGTCTACATGATATTGACCTAACATTTATCAAACTCTGGAAAATATCAGTTGACTTTTAGGATGAACTGAACAAGTGCATTGCTGGAATAATTTATTATTACTGATATCATTGCACACAGTTGTGACAAACCATGGAAAAGAATACTAAAATACCTATTTTGTATGTGTTTGTTTTTTTTATTCTGTTTTTTCTGAATACCTATAACTTCCTAATTATATTGATTTGTTTAGTTTATTTCATGGCAGTATAATCTACTTGTTCCAAAAGCTAAACTAAGATGCATTTAGCATATTACAGAAGGTTGAAAATAGCGTCCATCTGTTCAATGTAGACAAGATTCTGGCAATAATAGGGCAGCTTATATCCAGTCATTGGATAGATTCAGCACAGTGTCCTATCAAATGGCTTGTTTGGTTTACTAATAAAATATCTCACTGTGTGTAGCTGAATTGCTCTTTAATAGAACTTGGCTTTGATACCAGAGAGTGCTCTATGCTGGAGAAAGACTACAGGCGATTCGCTTTTGAGGAAATTTGCCTATCTTGCTCCAGCCAGATGTCAAGCTATCAGAACATTGCTAGTAAAAGCTAATAACTTTAGCTAATAAAAGCATTTTCTTCATGATTTCTTTTTATGCTCAAGATCTTTATAGAACGGCACAAGCTATTGGTAGTTAAGATCTGCTCTTAGCAGAGAATGGAGGAGATGACTTGTGCAATCATCCTGCGAGAGACATGAATAAAGAATCAGAGATTACAGTTTAGGCTTGAAGGATTCCTTCATGTGTGATTATAGAGGATTTACTAAAGTGATGGAGTGCAGTCAGCTGCCTTATAGAGTCACATAAATAAATATATCAATTCCATCTGCAAAATACCTGCCACAGCTTTCCATAAATCTACCACACTGCACCATATAGTGTAATTGCTCATGGTAATGTACAATGGCTGCCGTGCTTTGGGCTCCACTTATTGGATGGGAGTTTTAACTCAAAGAACTGTGTAGCATTAGTAACAACTAAAGCGGCTTTACATGTCCCAGCAGTTCTAAGATTATAATTAGATAGAAACATGTCCTCTTCATATATCCAGTTGTCACCTCCTGAAATAGCAGAGACGTGTTAGTACAGTATTTATATACGTATATCATTAGTCACTTGTCCTATAGTGCAGTAGTATCACATATTTCACAGATTAATGTTCTTCATATTCCATGACTGTATATTTTGGGTAAATAAGGTGTCTTTTAATTATCCTTTTTGGTGCTGATAGGTTTGCTGACTGATATATTATATTTACTCACGTATCCCCAACACCACACTATATTATATTGTAAAGTCTAACACCTTTCTAAGGGATTTTCTCAAATTGTGATTCTAAACATTGAAAAGAAAACCTGCTGTAATAATAATCCTCCTGCAGCTATATGTATCTTTCTAGGAAACCTGTTCTGCTGTCATAGCCTCTACTAATCCTCTCATCATCAGCAGGCGTGTGTCACACACCCATACAAATTATACTTGTATACACAATTGGTCACACTCCTGTGCTAGTTAAATCACTCATTGTTACATTCCAAGTTCCACATCATCATAGAATACAATACAAGTACTGTAGAAATTATGCTTTATACATATGTATCCCTTCCGTCATGATAAGTTTTCACTAGCTCCATGGCCACATTTAAATTTTTGTGTTGTAAACAGAGATAATCACCAGTGACATAACCAACATTCTTTGAATGCTGAAGGGTTAATTTGGCAACTGTAAACCAATGTACGCCCGAATTTGCCCAACAATTCACAATAGGCACAATTTAGATGAGGGAAGCTTTATTGGACAAACTGATTCCCTATGTTGTGCATCCATGACACTGCCTACAATATGTAACCAAATACTTGGTCACATGTCTACATCAAACTATTGTATTTTATTTTAATCACTTAAAGATATATATTCTAAAAATAAAGTTCTGTTTTATATTGTAGACAGGAAGAGAGTTCATAATAAGACCGGATTTCTTAAATTATGGTCACTAGAGCAGGTAACTTCCTCTGAAGTTCAGAACCCGTATCCCTTTTTAGCATTATTGCTACCTCTGCTGGTGAAAAGAGTTTTGTTTTTAAATCATTAAACTTAGTTGAGACTGTTTGTAGCAAGTACTGGGCCACAGTATATGCACAAGTGTCTCTACTGTATACATCTATATAGCATTCTTCCATGCTTTCTGGTTTCATGCTTTCTAAGAACATAGATGGGACTTGGTGTAATGTATATTACAGAGAGGAAATATAAGGTGTTCCTATAGGATGTGGCTACCTTCCCATTGGCAGTGTAGACACCTTTATGTTGTAGTTGGCATAGCACGAGGCTGACACTAAATAACTGAAAGACAGTTCTGATTTTTCACATTACTAAAAGTAGTTCTTCTTCTTCTTCTTCTTCCACCATGTGGTATCCACAGCATCGTACAAAGACAATAGTTACATATACAACACAATTAACAAACAGGGTGCAAGTTCAATTAAATAAGGAATACAAAACAAGTACAACGCAAAAATAAAATCCAGTACAAAAAAAACAGAACAATATGTATGGAAAATAAAGATGCAGGATATGTGAGTAGAAGCAGATAAATAAGGGGAGTGCTAGACAGTAGAGAGAAGGTGAGAATTAATGAGAACAGGGTAGAGGGGTGATGACAGGAGAGAGGAGGGCCCTGCTCATAAGAGCATAGAGTGAACAAACAGGAGACACAGGTTGAAGATGGGGAGGGCAGGTAATCTTAGGTGGAGGAAGGGTAGGCTAGTCTGAAGAAGTGGGTTTTGAGGGAACGTTTGAAGGATTGGAGGGTGTAGGATTGCTTGATAGGTTGTGGTAGGTTCATCCAGTGCAGAGGGGCAGCTCGGGAGAAGTCTTAAATTCGGGAGTGAGAGGTAGTTATCAGGTTGGAGTTGAAGTGGTGGTCACCAGCAGAGCGGTGGGGTTGGGCGGGAATGTGGATGGAGATAAGGGAGGAGAGATAGGGAGTGGTGGAGGAGGAGAAAAATTTGCAAGTTGTGGTGAGGAGCTTGAAGAGAATTCTGAAAGAGACAGGAAGCCAGTGTAGACATAGACAGAGAGGGGTGGTGGGGGCACTGCATTTGGAGAGGAAGAGGAGTCTGGCTGCGGCATTAAGTATGGATTGTAGGGGAGAGAGACGGACCAGAGAGAGGCCGGAGAAGAGAATCTGGTCAAGTACATAAGCTGGCAGGTGTGTATTCCTTCCAGTGGTTGAAGTGTTAAAAATATAGTCTTATCTGGGTATTACAAGGAATCTCCAGTAAAATGTTTTCATGCCTTCTATGCCAACTGAAAGTATGCAATGCAATTATTTTTCTTCTAGGTCTAAATGCACACTGTTTCTGGCCATACAGATTGGTGCCCTGTGCAGTTTGAAGGTGTCCACATTCAGCTAATGATGTATATAATTACCTGCTTGTACCAGCCAGTTACCAGATCATTACAAAGGATTTCCTCTGCTGTTTTGTCATATGGAAATAATGACTATTGTACACTGACACACAAAGGTGTAATGTCTCCCATGTCCTATCATAGCCTTTCACTGCATGGTGTCAGCAGATTGCCTAGAGCAGCAAATTTCTATGACAAATCTCTTCCTATCACCATTCTACCCTGGGTCTGTAGTGCGCAAAATGAATAGGAACAGTGAAGCAAGAAAACCTCTTTCTAATGCCAGTGCTGACTTCTGTCCGTTTGATACAAATTTTATTTACTTTAAGTTTGCTTAACTAAAAATATGAAACAGCTGATTTCTGTAATGCAGACAACGGTTCCCTTCATAGGGAGTCCTGACATTACCATTGCAAAGCAGAAAAAAATTCATATTGAAGATAGGGTCGACAAGCAAGGTCTTCTCACTAGTATGATGAGCCAGCAAGAGTCTTCCTGTTGTGTGGCATTGTGAAGACATCTGTGCCATCCAATTAGATACTTCCCTGCTAGTAGTACACATGCTGCGTGACTGCCCTGTACCCAGTCAGAGTTATCAGGACAACCAATGCATGAGGATGAATTCATATGTCAGAGGTCTGCACACATCCTATACACATTCTAAGTTAGAAGCAAGAGGTGTACAGTAATTGCATTCATTGCACCATCATTGATTCTTTGCTTACAAAACCTTGCATTTTATACGTATGATGAGTTTTATTCTTCTGGGAAAACTATTTGCCATCCTAAGCCAACTTTGTTTTCTATACTTAAAATCTTTTGACATGAATGCTAGTTATAAATTTCATTTTTGTTAACTTTGAAAAATACAACTGTAGCAAGGTAAAATACTGATAATGTAATAAAATACCAATTTGTGCTACATTCAGATGTAGAAACCCAGTACGAGTGGAGATCTAATAGCGGATCCACACTGTATACACGCATCTGTGTGGGCGCTTTGATCCATTTTGAGCCACTCCCCTCTCTTGTATGAACATCCTACCTTTAAGGTTGTGCACTAAATATGACTTCGGATTGGATGTCCAGATGATTATGCAGCACTGTGTCTATACCGTACATTTATAATATATTTCGCAGCTCAATAAATCTAGCCCTAACTATTTCTGCTAATTACTACTAAAAGGTTTT